>JAFVLL020011979.1:0-10373 GCA_021397915.2 Tor tambroides
TTTTTTTTTTTTGCCAGAGAACTTGTGCAATGCATTCTGGGATTGTCCTCTCTGTAAAACAATAATGAATGTGAGTAAAGATGACTTGCAGTATCTGAGAGGCAGAATAATGTTATAAGCGTGCTTCTTTAAAGGAGCTTCGCACAGTACTTAACATAACAATCACAAAAATAAAGGTAAATACACAATAAATAGAGATACATAATCACAACCAAACTTTAGTTGTTGTTTTTTTAAGTAAAATTCATTGTTGCCACATTAAATAAAATTACAAAATAATATTTAATAAAATAAAATAGATATAAACAGTACAATTATATTTAATTAATAAATAAAATAATATTTACTAAAATAAATGTAAAATTTAAACAAATAATAAAATCATATTTTATAAAATTTCAAATATTAAAATTAATAAAGTAATATTTTGTAAAAAAAAAAAAACAGAAAATTAAAAAAATTATAAATTATTTTTTAAAAATAATAAAATATTGTATAATAAATAATATAATGTAATAAATAAAATTATATTTTATAATAAAATAAAACTTACAAATTAAGCAATATATATACAGTATATTATATTATAACATTTTATAGTTTTTTGTTTTTTATAGGCTATTTTTTGTCTGTTTCTTTTATTGAACAGATTTCAGGTTTGCACAGTCTGAGAGCAAAAGAGATGGAAACCACCACATCAAGTGGGTTTGTGTTGTTATTCTAAACTAAAACCAGGACATGAAAAGGAAATAAAGCCATCAGATGTAGTTTCAGACGTAGGTGTTCTCGGCTGCTGCACATGTGCTCCAGACACGAGTTTTCATTCAGGGAAAGAACATTTTCAATTTTACAGTAATTGTCCTATTATAAAGAGAGCCATTAAGATGGAAAGTAATTAATGTGGCACATAATCTCCTACAATCATGTTCAGGGAGGATAAAAGCTCGTCTGTATCAGTGCTATCAAACGTCTGCTGCATGCAGAGCCGTGGCAACAAGCGCAGGACTGCATTACTGCAGCGTACAGTCACGTGAATGGAGAAAACATCTATTTATGGGCCCTTTACCATGCTACTTTTACTTTTAGATCACAGAATGAATGACACACAAGTATAAACAATCCAGACAGAGGCTGCTCATTCATGTTTCATATTTTAAAATAAAATAAAAACAGACATGGAACATAGAATGTGTGCATGCACATTGCTACTATTGTCCTCATTTATGTCGCTTTGAATAAAAGCGTCTCCTAAATGACTAAATGTAAATGAGTAGAGTAAATAAAAATAAAATAACAATAGTCATGCGAAATAGAATGCATGCATATGAGTGCAGAAATAAATGGAGTAAATAAAATTAAAAAAAACAGACATGCAAAATAGAATGCATGTATATGAGTGCAGAAATAAATGGAGTAAATAAAATAAAAAAACAGACATGCAAAATAGAATGCATGCACATGTTTGTGCAAAAAAGGAATCAAAAAAAAGACATGCAAAATAGAATACATGCACACTTGTACAACTGTAATTGATTTTGATGTCGCTTTGGATAAAACCATCTGCTAAATGACTAAATATAAATGCAAATGTAATTAAGTGGAGTAAATAAAATAAAATGGAATGCATGCATGCAGAAATAAATGAGGTAAATAAAATGTAAAAATAAAAATACACATGCAAAACAGAATTCATGCATGCTTAAATGGAGTAAATAAAAATAAAATAACAATAGTCATGCTAAATAGAATTCATGCATATGCGTGCAGAAATAAATGGAGTAAATACAATAAAAAAAACAGACATGCAAAATAGAATGCATGCACACGTGTGATCATAAAAAGTAGTAAATAAAACAAAAAAGACATGCAAAATAGAATGCATACACAAGTGTGCAACAATAAATGAGTAAATGAAATTAAATAAAAATAGACATGCAATGAAATAAACATCCATGCATGTATAGAATGCATGAATGCATAAATGGAGTAAACAAAATAGAATAAATAAATAAACATGCAAAACAGCAAAAAATGCATGCATGTTTGCAGAAATACTCTTTACTCTTATTTTAGCAGGTCAGCGAGGGTCACAGAAGCAGCAGCAGAAGCAGCAGTAAGTCATGCATTATCCAGATGTACCGAGACACACAGATCTCAGGCTCATGGAGCTGCTCAGGAATAATAAAACAAGACAGAGTCTGAACACTGGACAGCGAGACACTGTTAAAGATGCGATACTGTCTGTCGATGCAAGCAGGTGTTTTAGATGTAAAACTGATGCAATGCATCACTCTGTGGATCAGTCTCACAAAACCTGTCAAGAAATATCCAGGTTACATCACAGCCAAAATCAAAAGAAACACAAATATGTAATAATATTATATTCATATTATAAAGTATATTATATAAGAGGCTTAAAGACATTGCATATTGTGACTTTTGACAATTAAGCACATTTCTTTCAAATTATCAATAATGCAATGCAACAATTGGTATATCAATTTAAAAAATATTATGTATTATCAAACTGAAAATAAAGATATTTTAAATTCTGATTAAATATATATATATATATGTGACAGTTAAGCACATCTATCCCAGTTATCAATAATGTAATGGGAAAAAAACAAGTACATTGAAATGTTAGTAATAATATTATATATTAATAAATACAAACTGAAGACATTTTCTGAAGACAAAATCTGACTTTATTTTTTTATTTATTCAATTATTCCTGCATGCATGCATGCACATTGTGACTTTTTTTTTTTTTTTTACAATTCAGCACATTTTCAGCAATTATTATTAATGTAATGCAAAAATAAATGCATTGAAGTAACAGTTATAAAGCTGAAAAAGACAACTTTTTTTTTTTTTTTTGCACATTGTGACTTTTTTGACAATTAAGCAAATTTTTCCCAATTAACATTAATATAAGCTAATGCAAAAAAAATAAATAAATAAATATTAATATTATTATTATTAAATTAAATTAAATTATTATGATTAATGATAATAATCATATTATCCAACTGAAAATCATCTTAAAATCTGACATTTTTTTTTGTAAATTGTGACATTTTTTTCAAGAATTAAGCTTATTTGTCCTAATTATCAATAATGCAAAAATCTTTTGAAATGATACCAATTATATAATATTAAACTGAAAATGAATGCAAATGCACATGCAAAAATAAATAAATAAATAAATTGTGAAAGAAGATTTCTAAGTATCATGTTAGCATTTGCTTTATTGCATTTTTATGTAGTTAATTTAAAAATATATATTAATTCATTAATTTAAAAGAAGTGTTTGGGAATTACAATTGTATTACAGTAACAAGAATACATTTTGCAATCACTGTACATCATTTAAAAATAATCTAAAAACTTTAATGTACTAAAAAAACCGACATAATTTTCACAAATTTATTCTATTTTTCTGTTAATTTTATGGTTAAAAACTGTACATTTCTACAGACTCTTCCTCCTACTGTACTCAGCTCATACAGAAACATGAAACCCATGAAAAAGAACAAGTGCAAAAAAGAGTTTGATTGAATGAATGGTTTATTTAGCACAATTACAACCCAACAAGTTTCTGAATGCGACCTGTTCCCATCAGCTCCATTCAAATCAATCAGCGCAGGAAACAATGCGTCTAAAATGATCTGCTCTCCAGCGAGAGAGACTGATGAGGAACTTATCACGGATCCATCAGGTACGGTGCTAAAGCAAAAGCGGCTCAATTAAAGAATCATTACGGCGAAACGCTTCCTCACAGCTGCTGCGTGTCATTCGCTCTGACAGCTTCCCTGCTTTGTTTCACCAAGCTGCTTCAGATTCACGTTCGACCTCCAGAGAAAGTTTCTGAGGGTGAAGAGGAGATGATTTTGCTGCGGGGTAGAGCTGAATGAAGTCCACAGAGGAGCAAACGTGATGATGGACCTGCAACCTGCATATTAACACACAAGATCTGCTCGAACAAACATAAAAGACATGCATCTGAACCTTAGAAATCTACGCTTTTGGACCTGAGGGCTAAGGGGATGTTCTCACAACTTAATGGGAATGCTTTTAAAAATTACATGAACGTTAGGACAAAACGTTCTTAAAGTAATGTTTATGGAACTTTATTTAGTTCCACAGAAAGCACTTATGATGTAATGAATGTCCTAAAAACAGATTCGTAACCTTTAAATAATGTTTTAATCACAAGAAGAAAACTCGACATTTCAAGGTTCTTAGAATTTTAAAAATAAATGTTCAAAAAATGTTATACTTTGCGTGAAAGAGTAAGAATGTTGTATAAAAAAATAATAATAATAATAATAATAATAATAATAATAATAATTGTTACCTTTTAATAACATTATAATCATGACAAGAAAACTATGGAGGGCCAAATTACTCAAAATTAAATAATTAAATAAATGTTGAAATATATGAATAAATCGTTAAATCCATAATTGAAGTAATTAAATACATAAATAAATAAAAATAAAAAACTGAAACTAAAATTAAAACGATTAAAAATTTTCTCTGCTTAAAATTAAATAAATATAAATAATGAAATAAAAAAATTTAATTTCCGCTAGTTGCCAAGGCATTATTTCCCATTTTAACTTAGTAAAATTAGTGTACTAAAATAACTAAAACTAAAATAAAAATTAATAAAAACTATATAGACGTACTGTATTAAACTACCAAAAATGACAAAAACACAACAAAATTATGAAACCTTTGTCCTTGTAAAAGTTAATACTAAAAATAATAATTTTCTCTAATCTGTTAAATTTTTCAACTGATTAAAAAAAATAAAATAAAAAAAAAACATGAAAAAGAACAAGAGCAAAAAGAGTTTAGACTCATTTTACATTCATTTTTTGCAAAAATAAAAGACAAAACCAAAGATGTCTTCACAGGCATTATTAAAAGCCATAACAGGTGCTCTTCTGACATGAAGCCTGTACTGTAAAAAAAATTCTGTAGTTTTTACAAAATAATTTTGGCATCTGTGGTTGCCAGAATAATTTTGTAAAAAATACAGAAAAACTGTAAACACATTTACAGACAAAAACTGTAGATGATGTAACAGAAGATGTAACAAAGCCCAAATGCACATAACTGATAACAAAATCTATTAAAAAACATAATTATTTAAACAAAATACTTTCAAATGTGGCATGTCATGCAGGGAATTCTGGGAATATCAGTTTACAGTTTTTGACTGTAAATTATACATTGATTTGTTATTTTTTACTTCTAAAAACTGTTAAATTAACAGCATTTACTGTAAAATTACATGAAATGTCTGGTTAGATCCTTTACAGTTTTTCCCTGTATATAGTACGGGAACTTACTGTTAACTTATTTACAAAATTTTACAGTTAAAATTACACTTATTTTTTACAGTGTGTACCTGGATCACAATGTTTTATTTCAGCAGCATCACATGCACATGTGTCCTTCACACAAGGATTACTTTCTCCATGAAGGACTCATTTAATGTGCTCAGAGGACGGGCTTTTAATGCTGATGCATGCATTTGCAAACAGGCTTCATGCTCAGGCTGTATTTAAGATGCTTTCTAGTTAGGCTGACTATATTTTGGAGCAGATCTTCAGTGTTTTTCCTCGCTTCGCTGTAATCAGCTGATCATTTATTCATTAGATCATTTCTGTGTTTCAGTCTTATGAGCGGAGAGCATCAATAATGCACGTGTGAGCGAGTGTTTGTGCGTGTGAATTTCACATGCGTGTTTGCAGGACTTGGTTTTCTGTAAGATTTGCATGTGGTCCATCACGAGCACCTGCTTTGAAGCTGCTTATGTTTATTAAAATGTGTGAATTATTTTCTGTCTTTCAGCTTTCAATAAGACTACAATCTAAAAAAAAAGACATAGGTAACACTTTACTTAAAGCCTAGATATTAATAAATGTACATTATTATGCAATATTATAATGCATTATAGATGTGATTTTAATTATTCAGAAGATCATACAATACATTGTAATATGCATTACAAGATGCACTAAAAACGTTTAAAATTTACACATTTAATGAACTAACAATATTTTATAATGCATTATATAAAGGCTTTAAGATTTAAAAAAATGGGGTCATTAAATTTTTTTAATGTTTTTGAAAGAAGTCTCTTCTGCTCACCAAGGCTGCATTTATTTGATCAAAAATACAGTAAAAATTGTGCAATATTTTTACAATTTAAAACAGACATTTTCTATGTGAATATGTGTTAAACTGTAATTTATTTCTGTGATCTGCAGCTGTATATTCAGCATCATTACTCCAGTCTTCAGTGTCACATGATCTTCAGAAATCATTCTAATATGCTGATTTGCTGCTCAACAAACATTTCTGATTATTATCAATGTTGAAAACAGTTGTGCTGCACAATATTTTTGTGGAAACGGTGATATATTTTATTTTTCAGGATTCACAGATGAATAGAAAGTTCAAAAGAACAGCATTCATTTGAAATAGAAATTATAAATGTCTTTACTGGCACTTTTGATGCTAGTGTATATATATTTAACTCCGATTTTTCCTTCAAATTCATTATGTAGAGTGTGATAAAGTCTGAGATTCTCTCCGGCCGTGTCGACATCAAGAGCTGATGTGTTATGAAGCTGTCATCAGACGTGTGGTCACACTTTAAGACGGCTAATTTTGGAGGTGGTCTGGGTTTCCACCAGCCTCCAGTGATGTCAGTTCCTTTAGTCGTGGAAATAGCAACGCTTAAAATCTGCTAGTGGTGCAATTAGCTGTCAGTCTCTGCCTGTCAGTCAAATAAGCGTTAAAACAGCCTTCGGTCAAACAGAAAGGTCTGACCGCACCGGTTTTAATCGACCTCCATTTGAACTGCTTTATTTACACCTTATTGCATATGTTTCTTCTTAAACACCAAAATAAGATACAAATATTGCTGGAGGGATCTCTTTTTTTAAAGAAATTAATACTTTTATTCATCAAGGACGCATTAAACTGATCACAAGTGCCAGTAAAGATGTTACAAATGTTAGTTCTGTTTCAAATAAACGCTGTTCTTTTGAGCTTTCTAAAAAAATCCTGAAAAATAAAATGTTTCCAGAAAAATATTGGGTAGTAAAACTGTTTTCAACATTGATAATAATCAGAAATGTTTCTTGAGCAGCAAATCAGCATATTAGAATGATTTCTGAAGATCATGTGACACTGAAGACTGCAGTAATGATGCTGAAAATACAGCTGCAGATCACAGAAATAAATTACAGTTTAACACATATTCACATAGAAAACAGCTGTTTTAAATTGTAAAATATTTCACAATTTTTTACTGTTTTTACTGTATTTTTGATCAAATAAACGCAGCCTTTGGTGAGCAGAAGAGACTTTTCAAAAACATTAAAAATCTTATCAACCCCAAACTTTTGAACGCTAGTATAACTACAAATACACACACACACATTATCTGATATACTTTCTTAAAATACTGCCTATTGACTGTAGTTGAACTTCTTTAAAAACTGTATTTTTATGAAAGTTACAGATCATTGGAAGTTCTTCTTCAATACAACACAAGCTCTACTTGCAGCTCAAGCCATGAAACTTTCAGGAGCTCCTGATTTTGATGTTAAAAATCAATAGACCTGTAGAGACGTCTGACCCTGAGTCAGCCGGGCCGCCGATCGACAAGAAAAATGTTTCCAACAAGACGGACATTGACAAGAAATCCCTCTTCATCATTCCTGCCAGCTTCACCTCGATCCTGACCAATTAACAATCAATGGAATATCACTAACACACGCTCTCTTTGCTCATCTCCAGTAACCTCCATGGACTCGTGTATGAATCTGAAGATTTCAAGCATTAATAATAACAGACAAGCATCATTATTACTAGTTCACACACATACTGTAGGATTACTGATCTGAAACATTAAACATGGAGACCAGAATGCATCTGATCATCCAAAAAAGCTGCTCCCTTCGCCTTTAAGATCTATTTTTAGTCATGAAGGAGGGAGACACGGTATATCCCATTCTTCATGTGACACCGTTTTGCAGTTCTCCGTTCATCCGTTTCTAGCGCCGAGCAGACATGGAAATCCATCATGACAGTGTCATTTCCCTTCAGTCTGCTGGATTGATTTCACGAGCTCAAGCTCACAATAACCAAACGCGCTTTCAAGCTGCATTTCGGGGAGAATCGAGACAGGCTCCAGATCCAGACAACAAACACTGCTTTGTTCAGACTTCTGAGAGTTTCCTTTGAAACTAAACCGACTGTTTACTCACACAACAACATACATCAAAGGGGATTACCATTATAACATCTGCATAATCTATAAAAGATTATCTGAACAGACTAGATTTTTACATACTTGGAAATAAATGATGTGTTTGCCCACACAAAACACATCACCATAATGCCAAGGCATTGCTAAGGTGTTGTGGGTGGTTGCCAGGGCGTTGCTACGGTGTTCACAGTGGCTGCCAAGCATTGCTGAAATGTTCTGGTGATGCTTGGAAGAAACGAAGGGTCTCTGACCACACAAATCTCACTGCCATGTTATGAGTGGTTGCCAGGGTGTTGCTAAGGTGTTATAAGTGGTTGCCATGGCATTGTTAAAGTGTTCTGGTTATGTTTGGAAGAAACTAAAACACAAAACTTACTGCCATAATGCTAGGGTGTTATGAGTGGTTGTCAGGGCGTTGCTAAGGTGTTGTGGGTGGTTGCCAGGGTGCTGATAAGGTGTTCTGAGTGGTTGTCAGGGTATTGCTGAAGTGTTCCAGTCATTTTTGGAAGAAACGTAGGGTCTCTGACCACACACAACCTACTGCCGCAATGCTAAGGTGATATGAGTGGTTGCTAGGGTGTTGCTAAGGTGTTATGAGTGGTTGCCAGGGCATTGTTAAGGTGTTCTGGTGATGTCTGGAAGAAGCAAAAGGTATCTGACCTTACAAAACTCACTACCATAATGCTACAGTATTATGAGTGGTCGCCAGGGTGTTACTTAGGTGTTGGGTGGTTGCTAGGGCTTTGCTAGGGTGCTCTAGGTGGTTGCTAAGCCATTGTTAAGGTGTTCTGGATGGTTTCCAGGGCATTGCCAAGGTGTCTGGTGATTTTTGGAAGAACCGAAGGGTGTCTGACCACACAAAACTCATTTCTATAAGGGTAGGCTGTTATGAGTGGTTGCCAGGGTGTTGCTAAAGTATTCTAGGTGGTTGCCAGGCATTGCTAAGGTGTTTAAGCTGGTTGCCAGGGCATTGCTAATGCATTCTGAGTGGTTGCTAGGGCATTGCCAGGATGCTTTTTGGGAGAAATGAATGTTGTCTGACCACATAAAACTCACTGCTATAATACTTGAGTGTTGTGAGTGGTTGTCAGGGTGTTGCTATAGTGCTATAAGTGGTTGACAAAGCATTGCTAAGCTGTTTTAGATGGTTGCCAGCATGTCTCTAAGATATTCTGAATGTTGGTCAGGGCATTGCTAAGGTGCCAAAGATGATTTCTAGGACATTACTAAGGTGTTTTGGGTGGTAGCCAGGGCATTGCTAAGGTGCTTTGGCTGGTTGCTAGGGCATTGTCAGGATGTTTCTGGCGACTACAAGTCAAAAAGTGTCTAAAGAACAAACGCCACAGGATGAGTAACAGTTTAGTAGTAACTCCAAATATGATCAATAGTGATGCATGACTAAACTAAACATTGTTACCATCCCAGAATTATTTAATCAGTGTGTTTAACACTCGCAGCGTTCTGCTTCAGCGCTCAAATCCATCTCATGCGTAACTTCACAGCTCCATCAACACCAGCTCTAGCGGACCCGAACCAACGGCCAATTAAGGCAGGAGGGATCTGATTGGACGCTGGATGGATGGGGCAAGTAATGACAGCAGTCCTTGCAGCCAATTGGCTGTCAGTGTCTGATGCTCCAGAGGGACTCACTAATTGCACCTCTTGCACTCCTGCGTTTCCCCTGCGTCTGATGAGATGCCAATAGAGGCCAAAGCCTGCTTAACCGATCGATGATGGGAGCTGATAAACGGAAAGGCCGTCACACCCTTACACTTACTGAGAGATGAGTACACACACACACACACACGCACACTCACATTCTCTCACACACACACACACACACGCACTCACACACACACACACACACACGCACATGTTTGTTTTTGTGGTTTACAGGGGCTCTCCATAGGCGTAATGGTTTTTATACCGTACAAACTGTATGGGCTATTGCCCTACACCAACCCTACACCTAAACCTACCCCTTACAGGAAACTTTCTGCATTTTTAGATTTTCAAAAAAAACACCATTTAGTATGTTTTTTAAGCCTTTTGAATTACGGGGACATAGGCAGTG
>JAFVLL020011981.1:0-21949 GCA_021397915.2 Tor tambroides
GTGCTGGTAAGGACGGCATCCCCACATACTACAGTATGTTCCCTCTCCATCACAACTTTTACTCAGCCAATAACTGCACAAATTCTCTTCCAGCTTTAACCAGCCTCGCAAATTTTCAGCAGAACGTTCTGTTTGTATAAGCTGGGCTTGTATTTACAGTCATTTCTTTGCAGACATCAGTCATTAAGAGACCTGGGCTGAACTGGATTGGTTCAAACCCAATAGCCACAGTAACAGAAAATTGTTTTTGAGTTTTTTTTTTCACTCCAATTCTTGGGAAATAATTACTGTACATTATTTTTTTTGTTCTAATGTGTGTATTAATTAGCATATACAATACCTTTAAAAGTTTGGGGATGGTAAGATTTTTAGTGTTTTTGAAAGTCTCTTATGCTTTTGATGCTGCATTTATTTGATCAAAAGTACAGTAAAAAGAGTATATATATATATATATATATATATATATATATATTAATATATTAATATATTTTTTCTATTTTAAAAAAATTGTAAAGTATATTCATTTTTAAATTTAATTTATTTAATAATTTATTAATTAAAGATCATTTTACAAGAAAATAATGTCCATAAAGCTGAATTTCCAGCATCCATTACTCCAGTCTTTAGTGTCACATGATCCTTTAGAAATCACTCAAATATGCTGATTTCATATTATTAATCAGTTGTACCGATTGGTATTTTTGAGGAAACCATAATACATTTTTGATAAATAGAAAGTTCAGAAGAATAGCATTTATCTGAAATAGAAATATTTTGTAACATTATAAACATCTTTACTGTCGTTTTCGATCAATTTAATGCATCCTTGCTCAATTAAAACTTCTTACGAAAAAAAAAATCTTAATGACCCTAAAACTTTTAGTATTTGCTTTCAACAATTTTATTGCTGAATTTGTCAGGTTTGGTGAAATCACCTGCACAGTCTTCTTGTGTGCTTTTTAATATAGTTTGTCCATATAAGCTTTGTAAATATCAGAGTTTATTATTAGTAAAGAGGTAAACAAGCATATTGGCATTAGCCAGATGCTGCACTGTTTGACCCGTGTCCTCTGATTGTTTGCTTAAGCTCTTGTCTGAACATGATAGCACACAACTCTCCTTTCACCCTGTACTTCTGCTGCATGTCTTTTGTAGGATAACAACTATCGTACGTTTGGAGTGAAACGTACTTGGAATATTTTGCCATCTAGTAGCCCAATGCTTTTGAAAAGTTTATATATGAGTTCCTGTATACAAGAACAATCCACTTGAAAGGGATAGTTGCACAGTCGCAGTGGTGCTTTGACTTGTGGTTGGCTCCAAGTCTATGTGGACGTCTGTGTGTGCGTGTCTGCACATCTGTTTGCGTCTGCGTGTGTGTGTGAGTGTGTGTGTGTGTGTGTGTGTGTGTGTGGAGCTCTGCCGGTCTTAACCACTAACCAGTGGTCAGTACAGAAGCATGTCTTGGATATTTAAAGCAGGACAGTAGATGTTTTGAACTTGGCTTTTGGGTTGCTGGGACACAGCTGGGCAACCTTGTCTGGCCCTGGGTCTATTGTATGAGGGTAAGGGTGAGGTCTGTCAACTGACCCCCTCTCCTCACTGTCTCGAATGCACAAAAGTACCACTTGTTAGTGTGGCCCTGCTGTCCACATTCAAGGTCTACAGCCATCAAATATAGCCATTGTGCCGACTACAGGCTAACACAGGGCACAGTGTGGAGTTGATGTAGGCCACAACTCTGGAAACAAGAGTCGAAGAGAGTCAAACAACACAAACGGCCTCAGTTTTAATGGTCTAATAGAGAATATGACAGGAATATTCATAAGTATTTTTCCTTTCTCCCATAGTTACCTCTTGATTCTTAATGCTGTTCACAAGAGAATACATTCTCTTACATTCACATACACGAATACATTTATTCAGCAAGAATGCATTACATATTACATAGTAAAACTTACGAAAAAATTCTATTTCAAATAAATCTTTCTAATGACCAAAAAATCCTGATTTTTTTTTTCATAATTTCCACAAAATAAAAAGCAACTGTTTTGCAATTTTGATAATAATAAGAAATTTTACTTTAGCACCAAATCAGCATATTATTATGATTTGTGAAAGATCATGTGACACTGAAGACTGGAATAATGGCTGCTGAAAATTCAGCTTTGCCATCACAGGAATAAGTTACATTTTAAAATATCGATAAAAAGAAAACAATTTGAAGCAAACAATTTTAGATGGTAATATTATTTCACAGTATTACTGTTTTCACTTTTTTATCAGATACATTCAGCCTTGGTGGACATAAAAGGCATAAACATTAAAGAAAAAAAAAGAATAGTAGTGTGTCTGTATATAGTTAATATATCTGAATGATTATTTTTCCCCAAGTTATGTATGTACTGGTGTTTTGCCAGCATGTTCCAGCAAAAGTGTGTCATGGCATGATGTTTGTCGCAGACAGTTATTTGTTCGGCCGGCACCCTGGCATTCTCAGACAACCGCAAATCCTCTGCTACGTGTATTTATGTATCTGTGACACGTAGGGTTGTGCTGTGAGATACGGAGAGGTCAGCCAACACATGAGAAAGTGAAGCGGCCAGTCTTTTTTTACCTCTTAGGTGGAGTCTCAGAGCAGATTTTTTCTTTGTGTTTTCTATTGTTAATTTACTGTTTCCGGGCATCTGCTCCTACCACACCTCTGAAATTCTTTCAGTTGCTAGAACCAGGGCTGGCCTGAAACCTCAACACCGAATCAACAAACACGGACAACAGGATTAAATGAGGCCGTTACACCACAACAAGAAATCAGAGACGTTCCAACTCGCAGGGAAAGCGAGCGCGTACTTAACCACACTAGCCGGTCAGCTTGCTTTGACACTGAGTGGAAACTTAGGCCAAGCCCATTTACAGTTAAGCCTCCTCTGCGGAGCCCCAGAAATAGAATCGGCTCCTTTATCATGTGTACACATCAGGCGATTTGTGTGTGAGGAGGGGACCGCTCGTTTCTGGGCAGCTGTAATTTTATTACTTCCCCATTGTGAGGGCGATAGCTGGGCCACGAGCGCACAGGGAAGAGACTTGTGTGGCTTTTGTGAGGGAAACGGCGTGCGTCAAAAGGTGGACACTGTTGTGGCCTAGCGCACTGGTTTTGGCTCTCAGATGCCTTCTAGAACAAACAGCTGTAAAAGTCAGTGAATAGCATGAGAGAAATGAGTTTTTGTGCTACTTATTGGCCACCTGAATCCCAGCTGTGCTGCTTCTGATCCATAAATCAAGTCGCCGAGGCTCATTCATCAGCGGTGTCTAGCACACGTCCTTAGTTGAACTCGTCGTCTCCGTCTGTCTGCTCTCGACGGGTCACTTTAACTCTTGCTTGGTGTTGCTGATCACTAATGGCGGTGGCCTGCTTGTTAAATACACCTCGGTCTATGTGATCTGAGCACTCCATGTGTTTCATGATTGGCTCAGGAAGTACTGTACTATACATGGCTATTTAATTAATCTGCGCACATCACAAAATCACAGGTTTCTATGGTTACCAGAGCAGAACTGAGGCCAGTCTCTATGAATGCTTTGCTCAGTCCTTTTGTGCAGTAATAATTACAGTTTTTCCGCTACTCAAAAGCTCAAAATGCACAGATATACACTGAACCTTATATATGGCCCGATTTGTTAAAAGACTTTAAATGAAGATTTTTACTTAATTACAAGACATAGGTACACATATCAAAATCAAGGGTAGACACTTGTAATGGAAGTGAAAGGGAACTATTTTCGAGGATTTAAAAGCAGGTATGTTAAGCATGTTATTTTATGAAAGCACTTACATTAATTCATCTGTTAAAATTTGTGTATTGACCAAGTCTTAGTAAGCCATTTTTTTCTCACTATAATCATGTCAACGTGCATATTGTTATTGTCTTGTGGCTATACTCACTGTAATGACCCTAGTAAAAAAGTAATATATTTTAAATACATTTATTTCATACTAAGTACAGTTCAAATCTGTTAACATATTTGGTGACATATCGCTCAAGACTTACTGATATAAAAATTATAATTACACTTTATTTGGAGTACTACTTGTGCGTAATTAAATTTCTTAATATTAAACCTAAAATGTGTTTTAATGTCACTGTTAATGAGGATTGTCTCATAATGAATAATGATATTATTAATTAATCTTTGAATAATATCAGTCTTTAAATACAAGATATTTAAAGTGTACCTGAAATATACTTGCAATAGTTCTACTTTAGCACAATCAAATATTCTTCAGTACATCTTTAGTTGGACTTCAGCACTACTTCCGCACAACTGAAGTGCATTACATACAAAATTAGCTGTTCCAATTTAGCAGACTTTAAGTATACCAGTTTAGTATACTAAATTTGTAATATACTTAGCATGAAATAAATGTATTTCAAATTCATTTTAGCATATTTACCCGTATTTTCACTAGAGGAAGATTATTATAATTACTATTTTTTATTATTATTTTATTATTATTATTATTATTATTATTATTATTTTAGAGAGAAAAAAAGCAGGGATGAGTTAATTTTTTTTATCAGCATTATGCCACAAGTGCTGTGGATTGAGCTCAAAGTGTGGAAATGTATTTTTATCAAATGCATGGGATCAAATGCTGTGTTATTTCCTCATCTCCACTGTGAACAATGAAGTGTAGCTGTTTAAGTGTTTAGAGAAGAGCTCCAGCCAGCTGTTTTTCGAGCCCCATACTTCACTATGTGTGAGGAGACAGGAAATGTATCAGTGCACATGCCACATAACATCCACCCGCTCACACTTGTACAAACACAATCTCTCACAATCACAGTTACTCTTCCTGGTTCCCGACTCATGTCCTCCTTATTTTCCTTGAATCGTGCAAATTGCGCTTTCAAGACTTCTCATTTGAAAAACAACAAAAACCATCGCCTTCAAATTAAAGAAAAATCACCATGGCGAAATTGCCGAGGACGACATCTGCATCTAGTTTTCCTCTCGAGTGTATGATTGGGAAATTCATTTATGTCTACCGTATAATTCCTAACCCTCTTTTAAGTGGCAAAAGCCATGCAGCACTCCACATTTTCCCCCTCGAAAGCAAAAAAAAAAAAATTGAGGGATTTGGATTGAAACAAAGACTCTGTACTCTGTATTTTTTTCCCCAGTATAATGTACCCCTCTGGTTCTTTGGAGATGATGAAGTCGGGTTAGCAATTGTGGATGAGGAATAAAGATTGCTTGTCTGGTAGTCATAAGAGAAAGCCACATGTGCACACATGTATTTATCATTGATTGCCAAATGATGGCCTTCACTGTCAATACTTAAGGGCCATGGATTTTATGTCATTTATAGAGACTGCTGCCTTGGGAAATGAGATGTGATAGTGGCAACCTTCCCATTGTGCTCCAGATGGGACTTGGAGTGATCCTTTACAGTTGAAATAAAGGGTCCTGAAATGACTGGAATATCATTCAAAATCCATTTTTTCCCTCATATTGTACATTCAATTTTTTCAAATGCAACTTATAAATTAAATGTAATGGATTTGCAGGGTTTTTTATTCATTCCAAAGAAGGAAATGAATTTGGCTAACATAAAGTATTTGAACAAAAACATCAGTGTTCTTGTCAAAAAAGAACTTTTTTTTTTTAAATGAATTATTTTTTTAATGAGCTTTCTAATGAAGTTTTTACTGTTTTGCTCTCATTTGACACCAGCTCTTAAAGCACCAACCAATGCCACCTGTCTCTATTCATCAAATACCTGCCTCCTTACCGCAAAACCACGAGAGGAACAATGAGCCTCATCTCTCTCCTCTCTTTCTCTTCATCTACCCACACTCCACATTTTCATCTCTCAACTTTTTTAAAGAGACATGATGCTGCAACAGTTTGCTCAGAAACATTCTCAAGAAATCTAACATGAATTCGCCTTAGCTTAAGATCGAAAAAACCTCATCCTCTTTACATTTAGCTGCACATAGACCTTTGCACTCTTATGAGAGACTAGACTTGCATCATATTTTTCACCAAGTTACATTTTTAATACTTTATAGAAATATTAGCACAATTACTGAGAAATTCTGAATGACACCATTAATCTTACCAGTGAACATTTTGTTTTTTGTTTTGTTTTGTTTTGTTTTTGTTTTATGTTCTGTGTTTGTTTTTTGTTTTGTTTTGTTTTGTTTAAATGCATTTGGGGATCAAATGCAGGGTTATTTCCTCATCCCCACTGCAAAGAATGAATTGTGGCTGTTCAAAGATTTTTTTTTTGAGATTTCAAAATAATTTGGATAAATAAAATAACGTAATGGTATCTCATATTAATTTCAAAGTGAAAATGTTGCTGTTTTTAAAACATTTTGTCCCAGCTTTCAAGAAAATTATAGCTTATCCTTGATAATCAGTTCAACTGGGAACTTGGATATTTTTACGCAGAGGCCGACAAAAATCATATTTTGAATCATAATGGCATATAATGATTCATGAGTGAAAATCATCCGAGCGTGACGGGGTGATTTGGGGTATAGCTGAATTAGTCTGGTTTGGTTTGATGGAGGGTGAATGAGAGGGTGTGTTTACCAAGTGCTTGGTACAAATGAATGAGTGGTGGTGGAGGTGAAAGTTCTGTGAAATGGTGTGGAAACATCGAATTGAAAGAGCACATTCTTGGTGAAAGATGGTTGCAATACTCCAGAACGGATAAAACGGTGTTTAATGGCTGCATGTGGTGAAGGCTCACTGGAACCGTGTGGAGAGCTGCAGACAGGCTTGAATAGAGGCTTCACAGTAGATGACGGTGGAAATGGTGCATTCTGGTGCAGGCGAGAGAGTCAAATGAAGCTTGCTTAAATTGTGTGGCATGGTGAAAGTTTGATGTACTTAATTTGGTTCTCTTGTGTCTAAATGCCTTTTTCCCTCCCTTTCTGTCTCACATTAGGAAATGGCTATGGAAACCACCGTAACTCTCCAGGACTTCTGGTGTCCTCCGGAGGCATGAACAAGAGCATGCAGGCCAAGTCCCCTCCACCGGTGAACCTGGGGATGAACAGCCGTAAACCTGACCTACGAGTTCTCATCCCACCCGGGGCCAAGAACAACATGCCCTCTATTGTAAGTTCATCACAGTGTGTTGCATTAAATTTTACTAGGAGCCCTGATGATACAACCCATGCACCTCAGTTCCTTCTTAATCGTCCGTGGTTCTCCTCTCCTTTCTTCTCATTTCCTCTCCAGTAGTTTCATAAACTAAAAAAATAGGTTAGAGTCCTTCATAATCAGTCTCCTCAGCTTTGGTGTTGTTTAGCAAAGTGCTCACCTGTAGGTTCACGTAGTGTCATATAGGCGGCCATCAGCTTCACTAATTCTGGATTTATCACCTTCCCTTTACCGCCATCAGTCGGAGGATGTTGACCTTCTATTGGTAAGTGACACTGTCACTCAAACCCGTGACACGGACTAATAGACCCGAAGGGCATTTGTCATCCTCATTCGCATAAAAAAACTAGTAGCGTGCCCTCAGATGTTGTTTAGCTTGTTGTTCTTATGCCAATAGTGCACTTACTGACCTGTAAAAGTCTTATTAGTGAATAAGGAACATTTACACAGCCAAGCTCCAGAGTGACATCTAGTGGTCATAAGAGCCTCGTTTTCAGGTCTTATTGACCTCTCCATCTCCACCTCTGCTTTTCTTAATCTTTGTCACATCATTCAGTCATCATGCCAGCACGACAAAAGAGGAAAAAACACCCCCAACCCCTCTGTTTCCTTGGAGACCTTGAGTTTCTATAGCGACCAATGCCCTATGAGGGATTGTAAATCATAGGTTGAGAGGCTTCAGTGGTGCTTCATGTCAAGTGATTTTTTTTCGTTCATTATTTTGGGGTGCTTTGATGAAGATACAGATATGTTCAAGTCTGTTGACATGACAAGTCATCTATATGTGTTCCTCTGCTCTCTTCCTCTTCTTACAGAATCAGAGAATAAACAACTCTCAGTCCGCACAGTCACTGGCGACCCCCGTGGTTTCTGTAGCGACGCCTACTCTACCGGGACAGGGAATGGGCGGCTACCCATCAGCCATTTCCACCTCATATGGTACTGGTAGGTAGAACTTGACCTGCCATAAAACTATATTCACAGACACTAACAATGAGTACACTTTGTACTATATACACATTTCACATCTTGAGCGGAATATTTAAAATGTTTTCCGATAGAGGAATACATTTTTTTATAGTTATATCACTGTAATGTTTAATGTTTATTAATAAATAAATAAATTTAAAAATAATGTTTAGTATACAAATAATATAATAATTACTGATAAAATTACAATCTAAAACACTGTTCAGTGATCTATTACTAATGATCTTTTAGTAATCACTGTAAAATCACATAATTAGCATAAAGTTTTTATGCAAATTTTTAATTTGTTTATTTATTCATTTACTTATTTAATTTTTTTAATGTATATATTACTTTATTAAACCCAGACTAAATTATTGCAAAATCTCTATGCAGGATTGATTCATTGTCTATTATAGATGTAAAAGAAAAATGATAGTAAAAGAAACAGAAATCTTGAGCTTTTCAACCTAAACCATGAAATTTGAGACAGTGATTTTTTTTCTCTGTCTCTCTCTTAGTAGAATTTTTTTTAATGTATATTTCTAAGTATAACAATATTGCAGTATTAAATATATTACTAAATATAACAATATTAAACTTTTATTAAATCTATGAAAATAACACGATGTCTATATATTATTGGTATTATAATTTCTTCATTTTTATTAATTTATTTTATTTATTATTATGGTTTTTATTTATTTATTTACTTACTTTTTTTGGGATATTACTGCTTTAAACCTACACTGAGTGCAGAATCTCATTGATTTGTCTATTCTGCATGTAATAGCTCTGTCTCTCCAGCAGGCGGAGACATTGTTATCCAAATAAGCAGCACTATAGTTTAGGAATCAAATGTTAACCCAGGTCATGTGTTTTCTTTTAGAATATTCTCTGAGCAGTGCGGATCTGTCCTCAATATCTGGCTTTAACAGTGCCAACACTCTGCATCTGGGTTCAATGAGTGGATGGCAGCAGCATCAGATCCAGAACATGCAGCACTCTGCTCTCAGTCAGCTGGGGTAAGTCCAAAAACAAACACACATGCACTTAATTACGTATACACACATCAAATAGCCTATTTTAATTCTTACGCACTTAATATGTGCAACTTTCTCTCACCCTTACTGTTCTTTTTCACTGTATAGAAAACTTTTCACAATTCTGCTATAGTTGAAGTATTGTTAAAGAAATGTCAGTGATTTGATTGTATCTTTGGCACCTGTGTACAGGAGTGCACCAGCACTCGTTCCGATCCGTAACCCCCTTCATTTCCTTTCCTTCCTACAGAAATTGCTCTAGCACTCACTTATGTCAGGGTTCAAATCTCTCCCTGCCCTCTACTCAAAGCCTGCACATCAAGTCCGAACCTGTTTCTCCTCCTAGAGATCGATCCAGCAGCACCACGCCCGCTGGCTACGGCCCGCTACCGTCCCACCAGCAGCACCAGGGCCCGCCCCCACAGGGGCGACAGGACTCGGGCCGCTCCCCGGCCGACAGCCTCAGCAGCTGCGGCAGCTCGCATGAAGGCAGCGACCGTGATGACCACCGTCCCGACTTCCATTCGCCGTTAGGATTGGGACGGCCTGGCCTGGACGAGCAAGACAGCCCATCCATCAAGCGTGTCCGCCTCTCAGAGGGGTGGGCCACATGATAAGCAACGCCCCCCTTTGGACAGCCCCATCCTTGATCTTGACCTCCCCATGCGAAGCGGCTCACGCGCTAATCATTGCTCTCCCTTATTCTCTGATTTGCTGTAGAGAGGGGAGGAAGTGCTCTCGAAATTACCTGTATTTTTTTTTAATTATTATTATTGTTATTATTATTTTATCAGAGTGTGTCTGATATACATATTGTTGTGATTAACGGGTTTTCAGGGAGGGAAGCGGGAAGGAGGACTGATACACCAGGGTTGGGGAGGGTTTAGTGGGTGGGGTTACTATGCATAACTTGTGCAGTGTGTGGAATACAATGTAAAGAATTACCATATATGCATATATATTTACACGTTGTGTAGGTGTACATGTATGCAGAGTAACAAACCAACAAAAAGTGTCAGGTACTCTTGGATCTTCTTTTTTTTTGTAAAGTACATGCCTCAGTGATGTTCAGCCACAAGAGGAGCACAGCAGAGAGCGTATCGCGGAGGTGACAGCTTAGCACTTGAGTTGTTGTACCAGTACAATATGTACAGATTCCTTCTTTTTAGTGCCACTCTCTTCAGAGGGCCCCTTCGCTAAATGTATGTTATGAGTGACAATGTCATGTTGCAGGTTCAACGTATTGTACATAGAGAAAAGGCTGGGACACGGGGGAAGGGTCAAGGTTGCTGATTTCACACAAACATAACTGTTATGCAAGAATTTCAAAGGATTGTACAGATATGTGTGCAGGTTCTTTGGTTAAGTTATGGGGGAGTGGGTATTTCAGGAAAAAAAAAAGATAACTCTCCTGCTGAAGGAAAGAAAATAGCAGGAAGGAGATGAAGGACTTTAAATTAAGAGCCATGTTACTTCAGTCTGATGACATTTTAACCTAGGATTTGCAGTTGTTGTTCAGTATTAAAAGAAGAAAAAGAGAAAAAAATTGTATGATACACTTGCTTATATTTTCATATCAAAAAGGAATACAATGCAAAGCATTTTTGTGGCTTTTTGTAGTTTCTAAGAGCCAGAATGTGTTTTGATAGCTTTGCTTATATGAGAAATGATAGTAAAAGGACGAGAAACCTTGGGCTTTTCAAACCGTAAGCCATGAAATCTGAGACAGTGAACCCTTGCTTTGCTCAATGTTTTTTTTTCTCTCTCTCTCTCTCTCTCTCTCTCTCTTTCTCTCTCTTTGTAGAAGTTTTGTTTTTAAACGTGTATTTCTAAGTATACTGAATAATAATATTAAGAATCTTTTAAAAAAAAAAATCTGTGAAATTAACATGCTTGTGTATAGCTTTCTAATATATGAATATATATGATAAAAATTATGGTCATAACTTTTTCCCCATTGCGGGGATGTGCAGTTGCACACGTTTAATCGTCTTTCTTTTTCCCTTCTTTTTTTCCTCCACCGGACTGAGTCTTTCAGGGGCAAATGCATTCAGAATGATGCTTTCAAATTTAAGTCGCACACATAAATATGCCCCTTTTTTAATAAGCACAAGATATCCACTTTGGTCTGGAATATTCACAACCTTTTCCAGTGTCACATTAATCGACATTGCACTGAAGATTTTATAATATAAGACAGCACAGTCATAGATACCTCATGACTGCTTGTGTAAGCTTGTATCATCATTTAGTGGATTGTGATTAGTTTTGTTCAGTTGATATACATATCTATCATTGTGCATTCTGTGATTTTGACAGGACATATGTTAGTCTGTTTTTTCTACCAAAGACAAAAAGTGATGTTATGTTTGCCGATCCATTATCCTTTCTGGGTTTGAGACCATTGTGTTTCTTCACAAGTTGTTCATGCTAGTGGCTGGTACCTCTGACTCACCCTCCCAGTGCCTCAGATTACCTTTCAATGAGTTGGTCTTGTTGAGAATTGGGAGCATTCTCCTCTAACTAACAAGTGTACAGTATTGTGAAAAATGCCATTGTTTGTTATATAGATTTCAACTGTCCATATATGACTCTCCGGTTATTTTTCTTTCTTTTTTTTTAATAGATTTTTTTGGTTGACCTTTTTGTTCTCTCTCTCTCTCTCTCTCTCTCTCTCTCTCTCTCTCTGTCTCTCTCGAGTGTTGTTTCCATTAAGTATATAAATAACAAAATAAAAATGAAAAAAAAAAATGCTGAAAAATTCTGTAGTAACAAATGTAGCTTGTATAAACCTACAATGGGTAAGGTGGAAAGACAGTGTCTTTTTTTGTTTTCTAACCAGGAGAAAGAGGCTTTCAGCGGCACAAGCTGGACTTTGTCGCCACTTGAAGACAAGATGTCATTAAATTAAACCACATCTCTGTATCTCAAGGGACTTGATTCAGCTGTATGTAGTAAAAATTAATGTATGGAATAAAAATTGTTTCTCCTGCTGGGACTAAAAAAAGGTATTTGTATTTTGCAGAGAATTCAGTAAAGTTACTGGCTTTCTTAGTTACACAGACGTCCTGGTGTGATTTTTATTGTGTTCTGTCCCTCAACTCGACTGCAAGATATCTGTGTGAACATGTATTTAGTAAGTATCTCTAAACCAAACATTTTTCCACTCAAAATGGTTATCACAGAAGCATCAGTACATTATTATTATTATTATTATTATTATTATTATGGTCAGCATGTGTGGGCCTGTCTTCAAATTTGCTCAAGGCTTTACCATTCATGGTTTGTAGCTATGCACCATAGAAGCTGTGATAGTCAACAAACACTTGGTCTGACTGAATAAAATATTAAACTATATTCATCGTACATTCACACATTGCAACTTCTCAGAACAGTTTTGTAAAATTGTATCCAGTTTCTTAAAAGATATCATTAAAAAACTGTCGCAAGATATTACACGAATATCTATTCAGTTTGTTCAGCCAATCAGAAGGCTTCCAGGCGCTTTTCTGTCGCGTGCACAGCAGCCAGTCCATATATGGAACCGGAAGCTGAATTTGGCGCATTTACTTGAGTTTAAAGGGTGTAAAAATGTTCGAGATTTCGTCCTACACAGCCAAACCTGCTTAAAAGACATAGTAGAATAAAGCAACGATGCCATAAACAGGAAGAAATCAGTTGAACATGGGTAACAGTTACAGCTTTTCGTGTTTTGAGGGAGGTAAGAGCTTCAAAACGGTTATAAACAAATTCGGAGTTTGCTTTGCTTCTGCTTTAATATTGTTTGGTCGCCATGGCATTCCAAAGTGGCAGGATTGTGAAAGGACATGTTTAATCTGAGGTTCTTCTGATGAACATACAAATGCTAATATCGCTCACAACACCTAACCATCCCTCAGATAACAACCCCTGAGCAGAAAGAGTTTATTCTTCTTTCCCTTGAAAATGTTAGCTCTCGAACGTTAATCAAATATGTTCTTACATTCCAACCAAAGAGCGAACACATTTTAGTTTAACTGGTATTAACAGTAGTAACATATTTAATGTGTACGTATTATAGCCTAAACTCGACCTTTGAATTTGTGTATTGTTTATTAATTGCCTGTATAAACAATGTAAAAGGTTTTCAGGGAGATGTAAGACCCTGAGATTTACATTGTTGTAGAAACATTAAAGGCTGTTGAAGAGACAATGAATCCTTCTGGCCACAAGATGTCACCATTGTTCAATGGTTAAAAGATTTTGTGTCAGGCAATGTCGCCTTTATCGATTTCATTCGCCCGCTTCTATGGTGAAACTGAGATTACTGAACTAATCTCTGTCAGATGCGTTAAAACATACATTCATACTGCACAAATTCTACATATGCTACATATTCATACTCTTTGATTAGACATTATGTGTCGAATTTTATTTGTTTTTGTACTGAGTGCATTTTAAGCCATTTCTAGCTGCTTGATCACATTATTTGCTATTGGCTTGTACATAAAATGTAACATTTTAATGCTCAGAATAGGCCACTTTCAACACATAGATTCTGGTCACCTGTGAAGAGAATTTTGTATTTCATTTGTATTTTTCCCCAGATCTGAGAACATCATGAAGTTGTCATAGGCTATAGTATGTAAATGATGCTCCCGAGTATTCTTTAACTTTGATGTGTCATTTAAAAATATATTGTAGCCCTATATAAAACTAAAATGCAAGTATTTTTGAACGCCTGTGATGATCAAAAAGACAGTCACAACAAAGAGATTATTTCAACGTTTAATCAACAGATTATTTTCACTCCTTCAGATGCTGCACCGAGGATATCATCTCTCCTTTGAGTTACACTTTCACAAATCTTTCAAAAATACATTATATATGAACACAACAAACGAAAGAAAGAGAATCAAAGGCGCACTTTGACACTGAAAGAATTTGCAGTCTAAACTTAGTGCAACTGAAATCTTGCATTTACACTATAATAACGATTAATAATTGCGAGCCAAATGAACAATTAACAAATGAACAGATATTTTGTAAAACGTCATAAATACCATTAAATATATCGAACACTGTGGAACTTTTCACGATTAAAAAAAAAAAAATAAATAAAAAGCTCGTATAGGCATAGCTATCTAATCATTGCAGTAAACTCACTCTGACGGAAGCTTTCTGCTAAAAAAAAAAAAAAAAAAAAAAGCGAAAACAGCAGGGTTTATATATATATATATATATATATAGCCTAGAGTAAAACAAAAATGTTTAAGTTAAGCTGCTTTTAGTTATTTTTGTTTTAATTTATTATTAATTTAATTAATTTGGTTTTAATTTATCATCCATTAGATAGGCTACATGTAATCATCATCGATAAATTACACTAGTTGCGGATATTTTGGGGAGAATATCGAAAATTACCAGACGAATATTTTTAGACCCAAAATATGATTTCTCTCTCGTTCTTTTTCTTTCTTTCCTTCCTTCCTTCTTTCTTTCTTTCTTTCTTTCTTTCTTTCTTTAATTACATAAAATCAATTTAAAAAGTTTCCGTCGTAACATCTCGAAGACATTTGTTCGTCAATATGCTATAGAAAATGAGGGCATGCAAGTGTATTTTTGATAATCATCAAGTGAACATGGTAACTGTAAAGTTTTTTATTAGCATGACATTTAAAATGATTTTTTTTTTTTTTAATGAAACCATGCGCGTTGAAACTACAGTATATTATTGTATGCTTGAAAGCGGTTATCACAATGTAAAAAACAAAACAAAAAAATCCGTGCAATAAACAATACGGCTCATAACTGCAAGATCTTGAGCACTCATTTATAATATATCGCGTGTAACCCGCGTTGGCCAGAAGTGGCTGCGACACTGTTTTTTTTTTTTTTTTTTTTTTTTATAAAGTAGCCTACATTTTAAAAATAAAATTAACCTTTGAAATGTCTCTTCGGTTACTAATGCATTTCCTGGCTTTATTAAAGGCTCTGGTTTAAGTAAGAAAGCGGAAAGTATAGACTAAAAGAATTTTCCCTCGTGTTTTTACAGTCTACTGCACAGTAGGCTACTGGATACAATTTACAACAACAGCGACTATAGTTAGTCATCACTGATAATTGAGGGTGACAAAAAATATAACGGCCTAACAAAGAAATCTACCATAAAGCCAATATTTGGATACATGTTTTCAAAACTGTTGCTGCTAGCCTATTATTGTGCGTGTAGCCTACTGGATTTTATTTCCTCCAAACAGAAATTTGTGTAGTCTAACGTATCTACAAAAATAGAAAGGGACGCAAGGCTCCTATATAATTTAAAACTTAGTATTTATATATCTATCAATATTTGATTACAATTTGAAATCGTTGTATCTATCAGTTTGCCTTTGAAAGATGACGACAGTCGTAGATTTATATTAACTGAAGCTTTGAGAGAGAAAAACTAATACATAATCAAATACAATAAAAATGATAGATTGCTTTATGAATTTATGAATGGTATGTTCACGTGGAATTATCTCTCTCGTCTCCTGATAAATCGTTACATTTGTTTCTGCAGGAGTGCGCCATAGAGCAATACAACACTAGATGTCGCCACGTGTTACAGAAATGCATCACGGTGATTCAAATTTCATTTCTCACTTCGAATGAATTTCTAGGGAATGAATGGCTGAGGCAATATTTAGAAATGGCTTGAAATATCATTTAGAATGGAGTTTATTATTTTATTTGCTGTCTCACACGTTTAGAGGAATTGGCCACGAGGTTATGTGTCCTACACGGAAAATAAAGATGTAGCGTAGCAGTTGAATAGGGGAAGAGAAAACTAGTTTATTAACACTATAAAATATTTGTAAATACCCACCGTTTCATCTCAATTCTCTGTTAATCGTATGTGTGCACTGCCTTATTCGGCTCAGCTTAACAATAGAAAGAAAACATGAATGTCTGTGTATTGAATTACCTGGAAATCAGCCTCTCTCCTCTCTCTCTCTCACTCCCTCTCCACCCCTTTCTCTCTCTATCTATCATACGTTTAACTCACTTAAACAAGTCTCTCCATATATTTTATAGCCTATTTGATATATATCTGTAGCGTTGATATTAATGATTGTGAAAAGAACCACGAGAGCGAAAAAGGAGAGGAGAAATAGAAATAAGCCATAGGCTACGGCTCGTTTAGACGCTAGACATTTTAGATTTTCTTGTTCTCATTATTTACACGCGTAATTAAAGAGGCTGGAATACAGATCTTTTTTTTGATGCAATAAGTGACCATTGTTGCCTATATTTTTCATTTTACTGTAGGCTATTTGTTTATCTACATCGATAATAAGAATCATTATCTTTTCAATCTAGTAACAGTATTTACAGGGACAAGTTGGGGAAAAATATATCCTATTCAAGATACCCTACGCAAAAACAAAAATCAGTTTTTTTTTTTTTGTTTTGTTTTGTTTTTTACGTTTAATCCAAAGTATTGTAGGCTAACGGTTATAGACTATAACGTGTGAAAGAGTCAGTGAATACAAAAATCCTACAATTGCCAATTCCTCTCATTGTCTTTTTTTTTTCATGTGCCTCGAAAACATTCTCAAAGTTAAGACACTTTTGGATTAGGCTTTAAGGGTGTCATCAGGAAAATCTCTGAAAATGCCTTTTTTTTTTTTTCTTTTTTTTTCCCCCATTCTCCGCGAAGTCGACATATGACTAAATATGCACCCTACATTAACTTTATACTAACTATAGATTAGGTTACTTGGTCCAGAAGACCAAACAATGGCAAAACAAACAAAAAAAAACTTAGAATTTAATGCCAAATAACATAAGAATATCGTAAAAATAAATTAACATTTGAAGATGGCTAATAGAATTCATTCTCCAATTAGGCTATACAGAAACAGTTTTATATTTGTATTATAATTCAGGACGTTATGGTGAGTCATTGTCTGCCATTATATTTATAGGAACTGTGGGAAAGTTTGAAATCCTTTTCTCTATAGGTTTTAAATATGCATAAGTATGGTAATCGCGGTCCTGCTGTGTTGCAAACAGGCGCAGCAGATCACACATGTGCTACACAACTTCGGACCGTACGAAGTCGCCAAGATGAGGACGTGCAGAGTCCAAGTAAGTACTGTTTTTCTCATTGACGTCTGTTCGTATAAAGAGATATAGGCAGGGCTGTCTGAAGTTTGTTCAAGGCGGAAAACATGCGAGCATAGGACAGTACGTGTGTTGACCCATTGGGAGTAAATCTTTACGTGTGCCCGTCTGACCACTTCTATTGGGTGCCAGATCAGTTGAGCAAAGGTTCACAAGATGAAGATCAGACGCTTTACGAGTAGGAACTATGAAGAAGAGATGCCTAAGATTGCGCAAAAAGTTCTGGAAAAGAGTCTTGACTCGAAAGTGAACGCAATTATATTAATAGGAGGTGGATATTAGGCCTAATGATGACTTTAGCGGTAAGTTTTGAGGTCGATGATGTTTGTGTCAATGGCAAGTTCAAAGCAATAGATTTCGTTTGTCAATTAATTTTCTAAGCTTTTGCCTCATGCGCTCAGCTTTTCTTTTTCTTTTTAGACTATAGCAGACTATTTGTCCATGTGGGTTAAGGAAGCTAAAGAGAACTAAAGATGTGATGCTCATTTTTGAATTACTATGTAATAATTTACAAAATATTCATTACTTTTTTGTTCTCTAATAATAATGTGTTAATACTGTTAAGTGCCTAGAAATTTTGTTTTACTCATTTTTGGTCGTATAGACGACTTCAAATTGCATGCAAATATTTGCTTTGTCTAGTAGCTAACTGCAGTTGTAGTAGGCTATCTTTTAACCGACTATTTCTGAATGAGAGATGCTCTAACTTAATGATATGCTAATGTAACACAATGCTCTTTGTGCCTTTTTGTTTGAGCCGCTCAAATGTCTTTGTTCGCTTATAATGCTTTTGAATATTTAGCCTACTGGTATTTTATATTTCTATTGACGGATCCTAAAGTAGGAATAAGGACAAAAAAAAAAACATTAAGTATTGTTTAACCTTCTTTAAATGGATGAAAGAATAATGGAGACAATGCTGTAGCCTATGCAATAAAAATCCGCATCGCGAAGAGCCAAATCACTCTGCCAAAGGCGCATGAAATAAAATGAAATCAAGACAACGCAGCCACCGTGAATGCAAAGGAAATTCAAATATACCTTTTAAATATGCATCAGTATTAAAAATAATACACACGCAAGGACCAACTGCGGTGAAGATGTAAGAATGGCGGAGCAGGCGTCTCATTATGCATGATGGGCGACTTCCCTGGCAATGAGTCTCCGCTTCTTTGCTGCATGTGGTCCAGATTCACGGTCAAGAAAGGTTCTTCCTTTCAATAAAAAACAGCAACTTACATATTCTTCCGAAAAAGAAACGAGCCACCTCGAAGCCGATGAGGGGAAATTACTCCGACCGCTGAAAGAAAGGCTATGTTGGGGGATTTGCATATTTGATGCGCTAATTTCCCTGATGTATTTAAATATGGCTGCACGTAGCCGATAGGCTTGCTACGTCATTGGACGTGACCTCGTTGTAAAATCTAAACGTGAATTCGTTTTAGTCAAACACAACCGCTAGCAATAATTGAGAACTGTGAAGGAATAAGAATTAAGCAACATTATTTGGAAACGTTCAGAATCTTAAATTAGGAAATGTGATGAAAATCTGAACTTGATCGTTAGCCTAAATAAATAATAATAAAAAAAACCTTGCTATAATGACAACAACAATAACAGTAATAGGCCTAATAATAATAATTAATGATTGTTATATGAATATGCGTGGTGTGAATTAAGTTTTTTTTTTTTTTTTTTTTTGGGGGGGGGGGGTCTGACCCCCTTAATTAATGCTTGAAGCCGTATCATTGAATGTCAAAACAAAAGGTGTGGCATCAGGGTCTCATATTCCTTGTTACATATACGTATGTGTTTCAAACTTAGATTAGAAGTAAATCAGTGCGCGTATTCAAATATAACGCGGGCGCACAGCAATCTCAGTCGCCAGAGTAGGTAACTATAGCAACGGTATTCAGCATTTTTTGTTCGGATCATCATCGTATAGGACATTGACAAAAGATAATATTATCGTTTATTACTTCATTGCAAATTACAAAACCTATCAAAAGTAAGAAGCATTATTTAAAAAGTAGCCTATTTTAGATAGTTGCACTAATTGTAACTATAGAGGCGCCAAAAGAGAACTGACTGTATAATTCGTAGACTGCAAATATCACTGCGTGTCGCCTATAGGCCTGTGCATTCATGGCACGAGGTAGAAGATGTAATATGAGGCCCTGTTCTGTGCCTGCGTGCGCGCACTCGCACGTGAGGTTATATATGACTTTAAATAGGCCTACCAATTTCACTTTTCTCTTTTCTTTTTTTCTTCACAAGCTATTACGTATCAGTGTGTAAGTTTTCACCGAGCTGATGATGTCCTCTCAGTGTCAGATGGCCATTGCGTTCCGTCAGTCAAAACGTGTTGGGCAGAAGCGCTCGGAGCAAATTCATTACCGCAGTCAATCCGTAACCTGGTCTGGGAACTTGGGGCTAGTCCACGCCAATAGAGGAACAATGCCTCCTCAGTTCAAGTCCAACAAAAGACCTGGCGAACTTGTTTGAATTTCAGAGCACGTCCTTTCTTTCACAGAGAGGACTGCCCCCTCCCGAACACCCTTCAAGAAAAAAAGAAAAGGAAAGAAAGGGGGGGAAAACATGCCGACCTTCTCTGCTCAACAGTGCACTTTTCTATTTGGTGCTGCAGACAAATAGGTTATGGGAAACTTCTCAACCCCTCCTCTCTCTCTCCCCCTCTCACTGGCTCTCGCTTATACGGTAGCTGTCGTTCTCGTGCGCTTGGACTGTGCTCTTGTGAGAATCAGAGGCGCTGAGGCACGCGTAATGAACTGCGTATTAGCGGCAATTTTAAACCGAAAGCTGCCCTTGCACGCCGGCTTCATACCTACAGCAGGAGTTGCATCTGGTCACGTCGACTTCGGCATAATTATAAAAAACCTTTGCTCAAGTGAGTACATCTGGAAACACTTCTCTTTTTTTTCTTTTTTGTGGCCATTAAGAATAATACAGTGCTATTAGTCGCATTACAGATTTTGATGGAAGAAATTTCACAATTGTACATTGGAGTTTATTTTCGAGATAGTAAAACCACATTGTAGAACAATGTCATAGATGTTAACATACTTTGAACTGATCTAACACAAAGCACTGGTCTCAAGGCCAAAATCTCACAACTTGTCATTATGCGCAAGGGAATTTAATTTTGAATATTGGAACTGAAGTATTCATGTTGTGCTGCTTTGACAGTGATTTTGATTGCAGGTCATGCATCAATCACACCTTTTACCTTCTTTCAGACAAATTTCTATGAGATGTTATGTGAGCTGTCATTGATACTAATTTAATAACTGTTATGATGAGCAAACCTCTTTATGATTCTAGACAGAAGAAACACTAGTTTTTGGTAGTGGTGTTGTTTCAGGAAAGACAATCAACTTTCACGCATGTTAATAATGTAGTTTTTTTCTTTATACATAATATGCTTAGACTAGCTACATGTGAGCATGTGAGTCAAATGCCTTATTCGCTCTTATCGATTTTAGCAGTGCTCTGTGTTTGTTATTTGTATTTGGCTATGCTCTAGAAGGCCTGAGAGAGGGAGAAGTTTTCCAACTTAAAGCTATTATTTGTCTTAATATGAACTGTTGCTAAACCAATTCAGTCAGAAAACAATCATATCAGTCTTTTGACCTGGATGTGGCCAAAATTAGAGACCTGTAAGGCAAGAGTTCCATTATTTGTGTATGTTACTGTACAGGCCTACAGAACACCTTGTGTGCTGACATCTGTTTGTGATGTTTCGGATTGTCTATACAGTTAATGACACAGAGTGGAAATGAATTGAAGACACATTGTATAATATAAGTGATATAAATTTTATTGGGAATGTTTTTCAACTTTACGATCACACCATACACACAGACAGAGAGAGAGAGAAGGAGAGAGAGTTGCGCTGTGAGTCCCTCATTCTGAAACCCACACAGATGCTGGAAAGTCGGCATCACGTTTTGATTGATAGGTTTGTTATCCACTTACTGCACTCAATTACAGTTCTCACGGAACAGAAAGTAGGCATGAGTATGTAATCAATTTAAAAATAAGATTCTGATATCAGTGGCCAGAACATGAGGGCATCCACATATACTAGCAACGGAAACCACCTTACTCTGTCTAGAGAGCAGTTGCTATACATACCTTTGCGTGTTGACTGTCAATGCCAGAGGGAATGATCGCAAGATTCCTCTTGTCGCCGGAGAGCATTTTCATGTATTCAGTCGCACTAAAATCAAAAATCCCCGTTAGCGAGGGTGAATGGCGTTGCCTCTCAAATATTTCCATCAAGCATGCTTGTCGTTGAAAGTGCGTTATGCGTATAGCAAAAGTGCTAAGGATCGCCGCTTCAACCTGCACGAGGGATGCAAACGCACTCTGGAGATTTCTAATGACATCATCATCATCATCATCATCATCACCACCACCATCATCATCGCCTTGCACTCCCGTGGTCCGAGACCTTTGACCTTCTCTGGCTGGTCCATATTTTGGTACTGGAAGCCCGTCCCCCCCGCTTACCCCCTCCGCCCCCCCACTCCTCGAGATGTGGCCCTGTTCCCTCTCTCAGACCGCTGGCAGCAGCAACACAATCC
>JAFVLL020011981.1:22049-37714 GCA_021397915.2 Tor tambroides
GCAGAAGCGCTCGGAGCAAATTCATTACCGCAGTCAATCCGTAACCTGGTCTGGGAACTTGGGGCTAGTCCACGCCAATAGAGGAACAATGCCTCCTCAGTTCAAGTCCAACAAAAGACCTGGCGAACTTGTTTGAATTTCAGAGCACGTCCTTTCTTTCACGGAGAGGACTGCCCCCTCCCGAACACCCTTCATGAAAAAAAGAAAAGGAAAGAAAGGGGGGGAAAAACATGCCGACCTTCTCTGCTCAACAGTGCACTTTTCTATTTGGTGCTGCAGACAAATAGGTTATGGGAAACTTCTCAACCCCTCCTCTCTCTCCCCCCTCTCACTGGCTCTCGCTTATACGGTAGCTGTCGTTCTCGTGCGCTTGGACTGTGCTCTTGTGAGAATCAGAGCCGCGGAGACAAGCGTAATGAACTGAGTATTAGCGGCAATTTTAAACCGAAAGCTGCCCGTGCACGCCGGCTTCTTACCTACAGCAGGAGTTGCATCTGGTCACGTCGACTTCGGCATAATTATTAAAAAAACCTTTGCTCAAGTGAGTACATCTGGAAACACTTCTCATTTTTTTCCTTTTTTTTGGTGGCCATTAAGAATAATACAGTGCTATTAGTTGCATTAAAGATTTTGACGAAAGACATTTCACAATTGTACATTAGTTTTTTTTTTCGAGATATTAAAACCACATTGTAGAACAATATCATGGATGTTAACCTACTTTGAACTGATCTATCACAAAGCACTTGTCTCAAGGCCAAAGTCTCATGCAGTGATACTGCAAGTCTCACAACTTGTAGTTATGCGCAAGGGAATTTAATTTTGCATTTTGGAACAGAAAACGTATCTCTTCATATTGTGCTGCTTAGATAGTGATTTTGATTGCAGGTCATACATCAATCACACCTTTTATCTTCTATCACACAAATTTCTATTAGATGTTATGTGAGCTGTCATTGATTCTTACTTAATAACTGTAATGTTGATTAAACCTCTTTATTATTCTAGAAAGAAGAAACACTAGTTTTTGACTGTGGTGTTGTTTCAGGAAAGACAATCAACTTTCACATGTGTGTTAATGTAGTTTTTTTTTTTTTTTCTTTGTACATAATATGTGGCATGTGAGTCAAATGTCTTAGCACTTCTAAAATCGGTAAGAGTGAATATGTTTGTTATTTGTGTTTGGCTATGCTCTAGAAGGCCTGAATGAGGTATATGTTTTCCAACTTAAAGCTATTATTTGTCTTAATAGATATGAACTGTTGCAGTAAGTGTGTGCTCCCACTGGGCCAATGATTTGAAACTTCTGTGACATGATTCACCTAAAACAATTCAGTCAGAAAATCATCATATCAGATTAATGATAGCTGTCTTTTGACCTGGATGTGACTAAAATTAGAGACCTGTAAGGCAAGAGTTTCATTATTTGTGCATGTTACTGTACAGGCCTACAGAGCACCTTGTGTGCTGACATCCATTGTGATGTTTCAGATAGTCTATGCAGTTAATTGCACAGTGTGAAAATGAATTGAGGACACAATTGTATAAGATTAGTGATATAAATAATTTTATTGAGTATGTTTTTCAACTTTACGATCACACACACATACAGAGAGAGAGAGAGAGTTGTGCTGTGAGTCCCACATTCTGAAACCCACACAGATGCTGGAAAGTCAGCATCACGTTCTGATTGATTTTGCTGTCCACTCAATTACAGTTCTCACGGAACAGAATGTAGGCAAGAGTATGTAATCAATTTAAAAATAAGATTCTGATATCAGTGGTCAGAATATGAGGGCACCCACATATACTAGCAATGGAAACCACCTTACTCTGTCTAGAGAACAACTGCTATACATACCTTTGCGTGTTGACTGTCAATGCCAGAGGGAGCGATCGCAAGATTCCTCTTGTCGCCGGCGAGCATTTTCCATGTATTGAGTCGCACTAAAATCTAAAATCCTCGTGAGCGAGGGTGATTGACATTGCCTCTCAAATATTTCCATCAAGTATGCTCGTCGTTGAAAATACGTTGCGCGTACAGCAAAAGTGCGTAAGGATCGCCGCTTTAACCTGCACGAGGGATGCAAACGCACTCTGGAGATAGGCTATCTAATGACATCATCATTATCATCATCATCGCCTTGCACTCCCGTGGTCCGAGACCTTTGACCTTCTCTGGCTGGTCATATTTTGGTACTGGAAGCCCGTCCCCCCGCTTACCCCCTCCGCCCCCCTCTCCTCGAGATGTGGCCCTGTTCCCTCTCTCAGACCGCTGGCAGCAGCAACACAATCCTCCTCTCGTCTCTCTCATAGCAGCTCTCAGGGATCTGTGGCATTACCGATCTCCTCCGTGCACGGACAACCTGCCACCACTCGGCCAAAAATAAGAGAGAGATCTCTCCATTCCGTGCCGAAACAAACGCGATGTTATTTCCGTGTGCACTTTTTTTCCTCTGGAATCGGATTTTCCCTTTGTATAATCTCGCTGCTGGTTCCGTGGGATATCTATCGCTGCTGCCACGATTTAATAGAGCCAAAGGAGCCTTTTGTGAGATTGGGAGGTAATTTGCAATGCAAATGATGGCCTGTGAGAGGATGACTGCTTCTTATTCGACAGGCTCCCTCACTCCAACTCTCATGTTGTTTTAACGTTAACTGCTCCGATGTCAACTGGATTATAGCTTCCGTTTTGGTTCTCATTACCCTGTGAAGAAACTGTCATTTATTTTTGTTGCGAGCATACCTACTTTTAAGAACTACAAATGACAATTGTGAAGTCCCGTGCCTATTTTTGTTTTAGCAACTTCTTCACTTGGATTTATTCTTACACAAGACACGGAGGTATCCGGGGATTACTGTTGTGGAATTGGAAGCGAGTTGTTATCTTTGGTTATCTAGCTGTATGAGTATGTTGCACTTCATAAAGCTAGATAACCGAAAGTAAAAACTGCCTCCTGGCTCATCGAAAACTCTGGATGCCTAATGACAAGAAGATACATTTACAAAAATGTATTATGTCAATACCCTTTGCAGAGCTGTTAGACACAATGTCAAACAAGAATTTGGGTTTCTTTATTTATTTAGGTTTCATTTGGTGTTATGTTGCTGTGAAAAGTAGGCTATGCATTTTCTACTTAACGCTTGCGCGCCAAAAATGTAAACGTTAACGCAAGCAAACAAAAAAAAGTCAGCTTCGTTTTTCCCTGAGGAAGTATTGTTTTACGCAGCGTAATAAATTAATAGACTCGCAGAGATTAAATTAATAATACTCGAGTTTGTATGATCTCTTCAATTTACTGAAAACTGACACGTGAAGAGAGAGGAACCCACGTGCTCACTATTTATTTCAGCTCGGTCGCCTTTGGCCAGGAAACGGCGCTGGCATCCCAAACAGAAATAATTAGGACATATAGAGAGAGCTGACAAAAATGAAAAGGGGTGGGCACATGGGGAGCGAGGGGGTCGGTCCTCCTTAATTGATTCCGTTAAACGGAGCGCAGTAGATGTGAACGACTGGACGCTCCCATTCCCACGCTCGAGGGCAAGTGGCAATGCCACGGCCCTATCCAGAATATGACAGACAGCGCTGGGGGGGCTGGGGGCGACATGGGTCATGAAAAGATGTCAAGTGCACCCGACTCATCTGCATCCCTTTAGAAAGTGGCGACCGTTCCCAGCCTCAGCAGACGCGGGCCCCAAAGCAGGAACAGTAGCCTAACGGCTGTGAATATACGCAGGCATGATAGCTATATACGCTGCTGCTGAGGTGAATTGTTTGTAAGTGTGGGAATAAGGCGTGTGTATGTAAAAGAAGTGGCGTATTGAGCTTGAAGTTTTGAAGCATAGCTTTGCTGCAGCTCTGCCTTAGACCGCGTTGAAACATGACATCACCACTATTGTACTCAAAGCGCTTGCATTTGAACTTGACAAGTGTGAGATTTTTTTCCCCCGTCTTGCTTAACGCTCTCCCATTATACCGTATTTATTCTTTGCAGTAGACTTTTAATATAGGTCTACTCTATTATGAGTTTATTCAGAGTATTTTTGAAATAAATAAAATATTTTTAGAGGCCTACAAGGGAAGTTAGTTGAAGATTAAAATAGACATTTTTATAAGCATAACACTGAAGTAAACCTTAACACATATTCTGTCTTAAACCATTTACCCTTTAGAAACAATATTAAGGAACTAAACACTTACACAGTGTAATTGTAATTTTATTCAAAATGTTAGTCTAAGAAATAGCCCATATAGCTTTAAAAACATTTTTAAATTAAATAATTATTTTAATATCTAGCCAACAGAATTTATAAAATAAATAAATGCATTACAGTATGTTGCTATTATTATTATTATTATTATTATTATTATTATTGTATTTGTATTTTTTCTTTTCAAAGTTGATGTATTGAAAAAAAAGAGCTTTGTTTAAATGCCAAAACTAAAGTAGTTTTAATCCCAGGCTCTTTTCTGTGAATGCCTGTAATAGTAGGGCCTTATGTGTTGTCAGTAAGAAAAAAAGAAGGAATATGATATTCTCAGGCTATTACCAGAATCCACTGTGAAAAGACATTGACACCTTGCCTTTTGAGTTCAAGACAACAATGGTGTGTTAAAAAACAAAAACCTGTTTTTTACTTACGTCATGGTAAATTAATTTGACATTTTCTCATTTTTTTGCATCGCACAAAACCATACACCTTGTTTTTAGCACTCCAGTCAAACCCTTAATAATTCCTCTTATGATAATGTTACATGTCCTCTCGTTTTACATATCCAGCGCTTGCTTTGTATGCACCAGGACTTGACAGTCAATCTATTCAAAATGTCCGCATTGCAATTTAATGTGCACTGTTGAAAGGTTGAATGTAGTGTTGAATGTTTGCAAATCATTTTTGAGATCACTTCTTTCATTACTGCAAAACCACATGCTTTGAGTGATAGAAATGGGTCATGTTTTTTCAAGAATATCAGTGATACTATAGAGAAGGCAGCGCTGCATGCTAAAAGCCAGTGCTTTAACTTGTAACATATAAAACACATTTAATATTTTATGTATTATTATTTTATTGTGTTTAAGGATTTACACCTTCTAAGTGATATCTTAATTTTAAAATATAATCTCTGTTTTGGAGGTTTTTATAGAAATCAGCAAAGACACGTAAGTGTACTCGCGCTGAGCTTCAACTAAATATTCAGCATGTTTACATGATTTAGGACCTAGATTGAGGTGAACTCCAAGGTTCCTTTTGAATATTAATTTATATGTAGTAGGCTGGTTGCCTGCAGCTCTATGAATGAGACATTTGCTATTTTGTGTGTGTGTGTGTGTGTGTGTGTGTCTTAGACAGTTCAGGCATATTGCTGTCTTGTAATTGGCTGAATACTATAACCATGGCGACCATGGCAGCTTATCAGTATTCATTGGGCAGGCAATCTTCATATTTTTGGCTACTCCAATCCTCCACCTGTTCTCAGTCACAATCCCTTCATAACGCTTCTGCACAGTTGTCTTTAATGCTGTGCTCATCTCATTCAGTTGTTAGCATTTTGGCAGCTGACATTGTCATTTCTGTTTAATTCCTTGAATATATTTTGTTTACCTCTAATTTTAAATATATTTAATCAATGGATGCTTAGCCTGTTTAGTTTTTACATTGTGTCCTCAAATCCATGCTTAGTCAGTTGTTAACATATAGGCTATACTTTCTTCACTTTGATGAAAATGCATTTGGAGAGAAAATAATTGTAGGTGCAAATGTAAATAGCATCTTTAACTAGCCATATTTAAAGACGATGGGAAACAAGTAGAAGAAATTGGATTTTTTTAATTATTGATTGATTGATTTATTTATGTAATTGTGTAAGGTTACAGAGAGATGTAAGAGGTTTTTTTTTCAGTGTTTGTGGTTATATTACTGAATTCAAAAGGGCACAAGTCTTCTGTACATGTTAGATTTGTTTAACCAGATTTCATGTATTTGCATATCTCATTTTATGATGAGAAAGCTTACAGTTAATAATAGTTATAATAATAATAATAATAATAATAATAATAATGCATTTTATTTTTAATGTACTTTTCTGAAACCCAAAGTGCTACAGCACCATAAAATAATAACAATACAGTAATAACAAAGTACACTCAATTACAATAAACAGCTTTAAAAAGAGGAGTCTTTAAAGACTTCTTAAAACAGTCCAGTGTTGGAGAGTGTCTAATCACTGAAGGAAGAGCATTCCACAGATGTGGAGCAGAAACAGAAAAAGGTTAAGCTTGTTAGTCCCTGGGTGCAGATCAGAGAAGTTGCATAATTTTAAGACAACATTTAGATTTACTTTCAGGTTTTATGTCCCACAAATTAAATTTTTGTTTGGTACATAAAGTGACATTTAGTTAATCACTTGCAGCATATTGATACTTTTTACAGTGTTGTGATGAGATAAGTGCAGTATTTATTTATTTTTTTTCTCTTTCTCATCTATATCCCACTGATTTTGTAAGAAGCAATTCTAGATTCAATAGGCTTACATGCATGTGTAAGTTTACTTCCTACAATTTAACTGAATAAAGTGTGATAAAATGTACTGTGATGTTAAACAATCAGATACATGTTGGCACAGAGCATCCTGTAGACCCGCCCCTTCTCGACCAGGTCACATGTACAGTGTTGTTCCCGCTGGTTGGAGTCGCTGTGGCAACAAGAGGTGATCTCACATACGTATGATGGCAATGTGCAAAAGCAGGACAGGTTCCATTCCATATATGTGTGTGTTAGTAAGTGGAAGATTTTTGAAAAATTTCAGGAGCGAATTATGCAGTTCAAATATGGCTAGGCTGTACAGTGAGTTTGTATGTGTGCATGTTTGCATTCAGATTTGTCATGGTTGTGTGTGTAATTGTGTATATCAGTGTTTCAGCAACAATCTGGTATCTCACGCTCAAATCTTGATTTATCAGAGTCAATGCACAGCTCATTGACATCTCAAAGAAGCAGGCAGGTCTAGTGCCAAAATGTTCAAATAGTTCAAATAGAACAACCCTGCAGCATGATTCATAGAGGAAATTAACCTAAGTGTCAAGATTTAGAAGCAGTACAGTGATTGGAAAAAAATCGAAATATTTTCTTTTAATATGATATATAACCCTTCACAAATTGCCATGGTTAAAATGTCACAGTTCAATCCTGCATTTATTATTTCAATCTTGACCTTAACACTTCAAAATCAGTTCAGTAAGTTTTTTGAAATGCCTGAATTATTTATTTGATTAATTGTGTAATGATACTGTTGATTTTGTTAAAAACCTGTCATTGTGTATTATACAGTATAGTATATCTTGTCGCAATGTATGTAATTGGTAATATTACATTGCATGACAATGACAGTTATAAAATGGTGCTAGATTGAATAATATTATTTTTACTCTAAGTCAGAAGCAATCTGTGAAATAACAGCATTGTGACAGCGTATCTGTTAGTGGCATTAACCGCAGCGGTGTGACTGAGCATGTCTGTTGTCTGCTGAATTTAGATTATGCAAATTCTCAGAGCTATAAATAAGTCAATAACTGTGTCTCAAATACCCCTCAAAACTCAAATCAGTTGAAAGAGCCTAAATGATGCATGTCATGCCAATGAGAAGCTTGACAGTATTATTTCCAAAAAATGTAATTTAAAGCTTACATTGTTCATAAATTACAACAAAATCATTTTTACTGTACACTTTAACAATGTTTTAATAATCTGTTTGAAGGAAACTAATTTTGAAATCTCAGGAGCAAATAATGCAGTTCAGATATGGCTAGGCTATACAGTGAGTTTGTTTGCTAAAAACCATTAGTATTTTGATCGTGATAATCAGTTCAGGTGAAATCAGTGTAATTAGGATTGTGCCACCTCATTTCTTAGAACATCTGAGCAGAGATTCTTTTTTGTGTCTCTAAAAAACATGGGATACAATCGAAAAGAACCATTTGTCATACATTATACATACATGTCATACAACAGTAATGTTGCACAGTGAAGTGCTGCACGTTAGCATACTTACATTTGAATCACTCGATTCCATGCAAATTTAGTGCATGCGGTCTCATGCATATATGCGGAAGCTCCAGACTCTCAGCTTAATATGCTTATTAGTGACGTGGGAATTAAAAATTTATCATGCAGGTGGGGTAGGCGAAGGGTGCCCCACAATCTTCCTAGAATCGCATTGCAGACTCTGGGTAGGGAGGAGGTGGGCTGGGCTCCGTCAGCGCAGTAGCATTTCCTTCAAGGTGCCACCATCTTAAAGAATTTAGCAGTGGTGAGCATGCAAAAAGGATAGACCTAAAATGTCCGCTGGCACACACTTGATTACAAGCCCACCTCGCATGTTCCAATAAGGCGCCACCACGTTCGCATAATCACGCTCGCCAATTATGAAATTAGCTGGCGTGGCTGGCAACGTGCATGTCAAGAAACCCATTTGCATGCATAAACCCGCCCCACTATTGTCAGCATATGCGAATACTGTTTGGCAAGCCTTGTACTTATCCGGCACAACACATGCGCCCATATTCCAACACAGCATGGAATCCTCTGCATTTCACCCACTTTGTATTCATCTTTAGCCCTGTGCGATTAGAAAATTCTAGATGAATAATTATTTGCTCTACGTGGAATTGTGGCCCTTGGCTAAGGCTAAAAAGAAGGCCACATTCTTGTACGTTTAATGCGTTTGACATGTTTCAGTATGATTGTGTTGAATTTGATTACATTTAATAACTATCTCGATTATCGTAAAAAGGTCATAATTAATTTAAAATGATGTCCCTTGACAGAAATCATGAAATTAACATTAAAATACCCCTTAGGCGTAATTCTAACAAACATGCTGTCGTAAATATTTGCGCAGCAGTGTTGTGCCTGGTTGCTGGTTTGTCTTTAGAAGGAGTCACTCAGAGGAATTGCTATTCCTCACTCGGGCTCCACTCCATTCCACTGTCTTAATTATTTCAAAGGTGGCTGTCTGGAATGGAACTCGCTGTATGACACTTCCATTTGCATTACCTTTCATCTCCGCGCGTCCTCTTGGCACTGCTGAGGCAGGAGTGCTAGAAATGACTCTTAATGCTTACCTCCTTGTATATCACCCCCATAAAGGCACACAAAAACATATAGAAGCCTCACATGATGGTGCATGCGCATTACTCTTGTAAATTTATATTAAAACTGTAATTAGACACACATACAGGTTTACTCGAAGAACACAGAGCTTCTCATTTATGGTGATCAACCATCCGCCAGGGTAGGATAAATTCTAATAATAGTAGGCCAAGCAGAGCGCTAATTTTACACACATTCTCATGTTGAAATGTGCTACATGCATCCATCAGCAGGACTGACATCGGCTGTCATAGAGTGATGGGCTTCCTTTGAATTCAGTGTGGAGGAAAGCATCAAAAAGACATGATATTATAGTGCAGAGTGGCAGTGAGGCATTCTCATGGAGAACGGACAGTTACATGAATCACACCGCCATGGTCCTGTTTTATCCTGGTTCGGACAGAGTTACTGAATGACTTCCTACAGATGGTGACTAGCAGGGATGGTATAATGAGGTGGCATCAGTGGAGATCCGTTTCATGTGTGTGCATTTGTTGCTGTCAGTTAGGTATTTGTGCATGTGTATATATTATACTCCCGCACACACGTTTGTCGCAAGTATTGCGCGCACCTTTATCTGAACAGATTGTTCAGAGACGAAAGGTCTGTGCAAATGTCCTCTTGAGCCTGCCGTGTAGACTGCCGTCACCCGGTATCTGAGAAGTGTTAATTAGCGTGAAAGTGGGTAACAGAGGTGTCAGCAAAACTCCCTCCTTCTTGCACCCACCCACCCACACACACACACACACACACACACACACACTTATACCTGATGTGTGCAACCTACCTCCACCTCAACCCCCCTCCACAACCAGACCGCCGTTATGAGAGCCGACCGAATGTAATTAAATTCCTGCATGTTTTAGACTCAGCCTGTCAGTGGTTAAAGGGAGGAAACGCGAGTATCTCCTGCTCTAAATGTGTTGAGAACGGAGATAAGAAGGTGTAATGGTTGGTGGCATAGATGAGAAGGACAACAATATAGACAATAGGCAACAATCATTCACAATAGTCACAGTCGTTTTGTGCCACATGGCTACACAAAGCATTATCCACAGCTGGACTGATGTTTTTTTGGTTCAACTGAGATTGAAAAGGCCCTGTTTCCACCTGGTATTAAGATGCGTTTTCAGTGATCCGATCACAAGTGGTCAGCCAAGACGCATACTGTTTTCACCTGGTATTAAAATGCATTTCAAATGTGTCTCCTGTGACTATTTCTTTGTGGATTTCCTTGAGACATTGTGTATGAATAGTATTGACTAAACAAACTAATTGAAAGGATAAAGAACGCAGCTACAATTTTTGGTCACAATCAGTTTGTTTTTGAACAAAATTGATCATTCCGGTGCATTTTCTCACAACATGTCCTATGTATTGGATTAGTGGGCGGTCTTTTGTGGCTATTCGAACATATTCAACATCTACATTACAAAAGCAATCCGGTTAAGGTTTGAGTGCCTCTGGAAGTGGGCAAAAGTGGATTAAAACATTTTAGACCCTGTTTACACCTCTATTTAGCATCGTCCACTTGTGATCGGATCAGCGAAAATTGTCATTGTACAATCACAAAAAATTCCCCAGAGATGTATTTATAACCAATCACCAGTGTGGTTGTATGTGTGTAAGAAGGTGTGGGCTGTGTTTGTGAACGCTCGTATGCATGATTGTTCCTAAGTGTTTTTGTTTGTAGCCGGTCATGATCCGTGAGGTATACAGCTATGTGTGTGTGTGAGGGAGCTCTTGCTTCTCGGCCATCAGATGTGATGCAGACTGTCAGCTGGGGAATCATACCTGGCTCCATGCTAGACCAGTCGGCCTTCATATATAGTCCAGTAGCCACTGATTGTCAGGACTGAGGTGTTGGCAGAGGGATCCAGTGAGTGCAGACGCTGAGGGTGTGGAGAGAGGGCGTGGGGGATGGGGACGACTCAAACACTGCCAACATCAAGAGCAAAAATGGACCTTGGTTTCTCTGTACTGCAGGCGATACAAGCACATGGAGACTCTTAGCTTTTGAGCGTAGCTGCTCAGCTTAATTAATGCTAACTGTGAAGGTTTTTCTGAATGTATAACATCAGTGTGTGATATTCAAAAGATGTGCGATATACAGTAACGTCTTTGCATAGGGTATGCTACTATGCTATCATTTTAAAGCAATATGCATGTTTTGTAAATGGAAGCATTCATTTGTGACATTAATCTGAGGCTCCAAGAGGTGAACATTCTCACAAATGAGTTGAAATCTTTTATTGCACTGTATTTTGTAAAAGCAATGATTATTATGTGCTTTTTGAAAATAAATTTCTATTTTTCATTGGAATGTGCTTTTTTTTCTGCCTTTTACATTTGCATTCAGCACAAAAGCTGTCAAGATTGACTCAGAAAACAATACTCTGCTATTAATGTAATTGAACCATGAGATATTGTATTTGATCAAATTATTTATTTTTATTTATTTGTAATGCTGTATAATAACCATATTTTAAGACTCGTCAGAGCTTATGACATTAGAGTGGTGCAAAAAGTATTTTATTTTTTGTAATGCTATGAGTGAATGCTATGATAAGTCTTATAAGGGCTTATCAAAGTGAGAGGGGATTAAAAAGTCTAAAAAAAAAAAACTCTACGTTACTTGTAGGTAAAAATATAATGTAATAGAATATTACTAGCCTATGTGAAAGTAAAAATGCATTGCAGGATGCATTGTATAGCAGCAGTGAAGTCAAAAGCTCAAGCCATACGGACACAGAGGCTTAATAAAAGCTGACAGCTGTCACTCTGCCTCTGACATGTGTCAGGAGAGGACTACCTTTATATGGACATGGCCCTACACCACTCTTTGAGAGTTTCCGTAGATAACACAGAATGCACAGGTGTACAAAAAAGGCTGATTTGAAACCTATATGGTTCAGAGGAGTCTTCCTTATTGTGTTGTAGTATACTGAAAAAACAATAATCTCTTAAACTATAGGGATATGCACAAAAATACATATTTCATAATACAATTTGATTAAGCTTACAGCTAATGGTATAAAAATATACACATTTGGTTTGAAAAACTGCTGCCCTCCGGCAGTGTGTGTAGCAGATGTGTTATTTTGCATGTTTACTACTTGCTGAACAAATCAAGAAACCATCCAAAGCTTCCTGTTAAGCTGTCAACATCTGCAAACTACAGAGCTATTCACTCACAAAATGTGTGCGTGCGTGCGTGCGTGCGTGCATGTGTGTGTTTATATGCCTAAATATGTAGAAAGATAAATATAATGTTATGTTTTGGATCAGTGCGACAGTAGAGCAGAGCAGCACTGTGTGTGAGTGTGTGTGTGTGTGTGTGTGAGACTCTAGGGAATGCATAGCTGCAGAGATCTCGGGCTCTGCTGGCCAGAGACATACTTTGAGGTGACAGTCATGCAGCCTCTGCCAGTATTCTCCCATACAGTGGGATGGTTTGAAACAGAAAGAGTCATTTCATCTGAAAAGTCACCAGTGGTGAACCCCCCTCCAGGTAAATGCAATGCTGGTAATACACCAGCTGCAGCAACTCTTTCTGGACATCCAGAGATGATATCCTGCAAAGATGGAAGGCAGTAAATATGTGTTCATTTAAATGAACACACATTTGCATATGCCATAGACACAACAACATGACAGTATACTGCTTTGAGATTCATGCACATACTCATATATATATATACACACACACACACACACACACACACACACACACACACACACTTCACAGCATATTGTTCAGTTGTATAATGTTCTGGAGTGTTTTTTTCTTTTGTCCATTTTGACTTTTTTCAGCAAACTGTTTAGGATATGTTCAAATTAAAATTCACAGACAGAGTTTGCATGTAAAAATATTAAGTGTACCTGCACAACATGCATAAACCATATGCCAATTCATGAAAGTATGAAATCATTTATGCCACATTCTTACTGCATTTATGTGATAAGCACAGGTGGATATTCACTTGAATCGGACTGTAAAACAGATTCAGCGAATTAGTCAGTATGTCCTTTCTTTGTGTTGCAGGGCAGAAAAAAATGTGACCATTAACTTACCCACTGGAAGTGAGCAGGAGGAAACTGGCATCAGTGTTATCAAATGATAAACTAACATGAGGTGAGTTCTCAGATTAACCCAAATGTAAAAAGCAACCCAAATCGTAGCCCATAAATCTATTTGTACAATTTTTGGTGGTGTTATTATTTTTAGATTTAAATCAGACTGTGCTTCATAAGCACATAAATTACATTTGGGTACTATTGTCTTACTTTTTCAGATGCACTTTTTAAGTTCTTTCTATTCTTTTTCATTACATTATAATGTGTATTCACACCCAGCCGGGACATATTTTAATTTTACGTTTTACTTTATAAACTCTAAATGTGCATACTTGGAAAGCTGACTAGCAAAGTTTGCAAATATAAGGAGGAAAAAAAACTGTAGAAAAAAAGAGCAGTTAGTGCCTAGCATGCATGCTATCAGTACACTATACCTGTATATCAGCAGCACACAGGCAATGCCCGGCTGTTTTATGCATACTCTGTGGCCCCTCCTCTCTTGTGCCTTGCTGTGGTGTGATTAGTGTTGGCCCTGAGGAGCTAATGAAGTCTGGCGCCTGCGTTTGCATGATTACAGCTGGCCGCGGCACAAAGGGAAGAGCCCACGAGGACAATAGATGTCAGTTTACAGCATGCCAGCCCATGCTTCTGCTGTGTATCAAACGTCCTGTATCGTTGTGTTTTATGTGACATGTTTGAATGCATATGGTGTCGTAAAATTTAATCTGTATTGGGCGCTGTTCAAGCACATTTCAATATAACAAGATGTATGTAGCATGTAAAAATATACATTCATGCATGTCATTGCATGATTTAGGTCTTATTAATAACATAGGCCTACATATTTTAAACTTGAAGTAATTTGATTCACTGAACAGTCCCTACCTCCTACAATTTACAGCACGCAGTCTCTTATATAACCAGTTTTTTTTAATGCTTTTCTATTTAAGTCTCATTTTCAAAAAGCTAGTTAGCCGTTCACAGCTACAGATGATGAAGCATTTTTGCATTCATTAAATATCCAAGCATCTTCAAGTGAAGCGCATAACAGCTACGTGCAATGTGGTTGCAAACCGTATCATCCGTTCCTCTCAGAACAAAGAATATGCGCATGGTAATGCCATGCAAATGTATGCAGATTTCAAGCAGCAAGGGGGAGGAGTTGAGAGGGGAAGCAGAGAAGAGGCTGTAGTGGAGGTTCACTGCAAACACACTGAATGTTTACATATATATATATTTATTCTCGGGGTACATTTGTTTTAAAAATTCTGGCGAAATTTCAGATTTGAGATTAAAAGACGTTAAAAAGTCATGCATATTAATTTAAATCCTTTGCATAAACTCTTAATATATAATCTGCGTAAGTTTTGCTCATTGTTGGCTCCTTTAACACTTCCTTTGACATATTTGACAGTATATCTTTTTTTCACCACAGTGCTTTAGTAGCGATATGTTGCATTTTCAGAACAATATATTTAAATATAAAATATATCAATGAAATAAGAAGTGTAATACTTAGAGGTGTTAAATAACAAAACCCAAGACAGTTTATTGCTAGGCTAAAAATAGAGGTATAGAGATTTCATTGAAGAAATTAATAATAAATAAGTCATTTATTCCCCTTAAAATCTAGGTAGTAAATTTTACACTTTTTTTTTTTTTTCAGCCTAATAAAATTTTGGGTTAGAAAAAAATGAAGTCAGTGCTTTAACATTGACATATGGCATTTTATAAGTGTCTTATTGGCTTTTCATTATTCCAAAAGAGAAATATTGCAAATATAAAAGCCCCTCCCCATTAACAGTCTGAAAATGGGACTTAATGATAGTCACAGCTGATTACATTTTGTATGAAGCTGCATAAGTAAACACTCACATGACTGTTATATTAGTTTAGCCACTGAGCACCTATAGAAAATATAACATTAAAAAATATATAATTCAATATGTTGATTTATTTTTACTTTTTCTTTTTTTCCTTTTCTTTCTTTCTTTCTTTCTTTCTTTCTTTCTACTCCATTTTTGGATCGCATGCACACTTCTGTGTGTGCTTTTCTTTAGACGTGACAACCTAGCCTGGGCATAATTTGCAAGGCATGTGTAGTGCATTAATACAATTTCTAAATGTGTGTGATTGGGTGTGGTTGTCTGTATGCATGCGTTTGCCACTTCTTCCATTTCTGAAAAGATCAGTGATTTGTGTGCACCGGCACATGAAGACCGTTAAAATAATGCCCATCCCCAGACAGGAGACACAATACTGCGTTAGTCTGTGGCACACACACGTCTGGGCCTCTCCTCAGACACAATATGGCGAATGGAAAGAGAGAGAGAGGAGGGGGGTGTGAAAGCACAGACAGACACTCAGAATAATGCATAATGATGTTAACATTCCTGCATGTCTAATAGAGCAGGACCCAGCCACAGAGAGATGCA
>JAFVLL020011982.1:0-11152 GCA_021397915.2 Tor tambroides
ATGGCAGTGCAACTGTAAAGAGGGCTGGGGTGGACTGTTCTGTGACCAAGGTAAGACTAAACCCTAAACAGTTACAGTAGCTGACTGAATGTCTCACTCTTCAATGACCTCAGTGTCATAGTAATAATAGAGCTTACAGCACTTTAGCTCATTGCTAGTTTAAGACTGAACAAGTAGATCTGTGACTGAAACGTGGAAAAACTTAAGGTGATTCACACTGATGCTGAAAAATATGACCCTTTCTAGTACTGACATTTTTTATTATTTCTTTCAAAACAGATTTGAATTTTTGCACACATCACAAGCCATGTGTGAACGGAGCCACATGTATGAATACAGGTCAGGGCAGTTACACCTGCACCTGTCGGCCTGGTTACACCGGGGTCAACTGCGAGCTTGAGGTGCGCGAATGTGACAGCAGCCCATGCAAGAACGGAGGTCTTTGCTCAGTGAGTCATTACTTCATTGAAAAGCCCCAAACCTTCATGTTTTTAATAGTCATTCTGACTCAGTCTGAGTATATGAACCTGATTAAAACCATATGCATTTAACAAGCTTAGTGTTTTTGTACTGTAATATGAATTTGGACTGGAATAAGCACAACTAAATTAATCCTCTTCACAAAAGACTTTAATGATACTAAAATCATTAAATATGACAGACAATCTTTGATATTGAATGACTTTGCCATTTTATCATCTGTCCATGTCAGAATATTCATTGTTAGTGTTTGGAAAAGCCTCAGGCTTAATCACTAGCCATGTTATGACCTTATTAATGGATCCAAGCATCCTTTGAAATGCCCTTTTTCTCAACATCTAGAATTACTGTACAAACATAAAACAATGCAGATGGGTCCATAAACAGCTCTATGAAACATCTGCTTCCATTTTCACCCTATAGGATCTTGACAAAGGTTACATCTGCACTTGTCTGCCTGGCTTTGAGGGAACTCACTGTGAACACAGTCTGCTCACCTGCGCAGACTCCCCGTGCTTTCACGGCGGCAGATGCCACGAGAAAGACAATGGGCGCAGTTATGCATGTGACTGTCCCAGAGGCTACACGGGTCTGAACTGCGAGAGACGAGTGGACAAATGCACGACTCTGCCGTGTGCCAATGGTACGAGAATGCATCTTTTCTGCCTCTAACATTTACATTTAGTAATGTTGCGGATGCAGAGATCTATGCATGCATATCTATTTAAAATTGGTCACTGACACCTGTCCCACTGATCCACAGATGGCTTGTGTGTAGTCCTGGGGGGCGTTCGCATGTGCAGCTGTCGAGCGGGCTTCACTGGCCAGCGCTGCGAGATCAACATCAATGACTGCGCAAACAACCCCTGCGCTAACGGCGGCACGTGCTACGACCGCATCAACGACTACGTCTGCTCCTGCGCCCCGGGATATGAAGGCCGCAATTGCGACCGGCCTTCCAACGCCTGTTCGTCCAGACCCTGTCTCAATGGCGGCTCCTGCGTGGGCATCCCAGGGAACCCGCCCGCCTGCTTCTGCCCCAGCGGCTTCACCGGACCCCACTGCGAATACTACTCTGTCACCGCTCCTGTGACCAAAGAGGAACCCCAAGATCGCTTCCAGTGGGCTGCAGTTTCTCTAGCTGTGGGTTTGGTGGCTCTCGTGGTTCTGCTCTGCATGGTGGTCATTGCCCTGCGCCACATTCACAAGCAGGCATCTGGAGAAAGGACTCGAGGCGAGGCAATGAACAACATGTCGGAATCGCAAAGAGACAACTTGATCCCCACCTCCCAGTTGAAGAACACTAATAAGCAGGTCAGCCTGGAGGTGGACTGCACACCTGACAAATCAAATTACATACACAAGAACTGCCACTTGGACTACAATTCATCGAAAGAGTTCAAGGACATCGTATCCCAAGAGGACAAAAGTCATAAATACGAAAAGTGTTTAGAAGAGAAAATACCATTGAGTAGAATGTACAGGTAAGAAATGGATTTCACGTCACTTTGATAAATAGAGGTGGTTGGATGAATTGAATTTGCTTTATTATGCTGAGGTCATGCTCCATTAGAGTGCCGCCCAGTATATTAACCTTTGCACTTAGTGCTCGCCTGATGACCGTAATACAAACATCAATACTGGCTAAAAGAAGTTATCCGCAACCGCAACACACATTTACACGCTCGAACGCAGATTTTACTCACGGGCCCTAAGGCATTGACAGCAAGAAGCATTTTTACCCCATTAAAAGATTTTTATTGATTTGGACCGCACAACAAAAGCGCTTTTTCCTCTTACAGGGATTTTCTTACATCAGCCTCTGTAAACAAAGCAAAAGAACAAAACGCTATAAAGCGAAAAAATGAGCCGAACACATTCACCCCCATCACAGCACAATAAATAGCTGCCCCATGTGCTTTTACTTTGTGTTAACATGAAGCGTGATTTGTGTGTGCAGGGAAAAGCCAGAGTGTAGGATATCAACGATATGTTCCCCAAGGGACTCCGTGTACCAGTCTGTGTTTGTAATAGCAGAGGAGAGGAGTGAATGTGTCATAGCAACTGAGGTAAGGAGGATCGTTTCATTTCTTAATATGTCTGCATGTTTCAAGCAGGGATCTGCTGGCCATGTTCACCGTTTTATCATTCTGTCAGTGTCTACTAATCTAGGCTACTGAACAGAGGCTTGTTAATAGAGAGAAAAGTGATAAACCTGCCTTTTAGGCCACTAAATATTCTACTGTATGCATTTCAAGTTGTAATGAAACTATGATATTCTTACTGTACATTCTGAGAGCAATGCATCAATTCCAAAGCATAATCTAATTCTCTGTTCTGTTTTTAATCTTTCCATAGGTATAAATTACAGGCTGATGTCTATGAAGAGAGGAGACAAAAACACAATCAAAGCAGAATCTTTTTCTGGATTGTTTACAAAAATACTTAGAGACTGGAGATTTATATTGACGTCCACTGCTGCACTGAGAAACTTGAGAAACTGGAGAGAGCAGAGTCCTGCTCATCGAATGCAATAGTTTAGTTTTATGTTGAAGAAGTGTTTGTGTACAAAACGTGTACAGTCCTGGATGATTTCTGAACTCTTCTGCTACGGTATGTTTTTCCCCCGTGGGCTGAAAGGAAAAGGGACTTCTTTGAGGAAAAAAAAAAAAAAAGATCCTTTTGCGGTAATCATGGACACGTCGTCCGCCAAGTAATCAATAGAAGGTGCCAGGGACTTCCAAACCTTCAACCAGCATTGCCAGCTATGCAAGAACGAGGAGGGGAGCACCAATCAGAGAGCTTACCCAAACAAATCAACGATGAGCGCTATGAATGTCTGAGAAGAAAAAAAACTGCTAACATCAATCATTTAAAAATACTTTTTGCTCTCCTCTCCACAATAAGATTGTAAGCAGCTGAAAATTCACAAAAAAGCCTTAAAAGAATTAAATAGAGTGCTATGTTTGTGCCCAGGGTCTTCTTGGATTGTTTTTTGAGAATTTAATCAACATGGAAAGAAAGAAAAATAACTTGCAGAACCGTAATACGCAGAACTGTGCCAGCAAGATCCAAGAGGGAGTTAAGTTGACTTCTTTTATGCAACACGAGTACAAGACAAGAAACGGACAGAAACAGAAAAACAAAGCGACTGCTCACCACTGACTGCCTATAATTAGTTTTGAGAATACAGAACCAATAATGTAATTTTTTAAAAAGTGATTATTTCCAGAGTTAATTTAATAATGACACACTGCTCTTTATATGTTTTATACTATTATTTTGTATATAATGCATATTTATAAGAAACCAAACATCTGAAGAATAAAAAAAGTTAATTCCTTCAAGCTATTTTGTCTTCTTGATAATTTCACATTTGTCTGTGTATTATATATAAACAACAAATCTACAATTTGCTTACAAATGTGCAGTATTTTTTTACATCTCCATGAACTATTTTCTCTGTCCTGAGAAAAAAAAAAAAAACTCACAACCCCCTCCTTCCCCTTCCCCAGTTGTAAATTGGCTTGAAATTTAAATCCGTTGCCTCGGATACAGGCCCCTTGAGCTGGAAATTCTGAAACAAAGACAGGCGAAGAGCGCAAACGACAGAGGAGCAGCCCCTCCTCAGAAAACCGAAACAGATGCCCCAGGGTGCAACCTTGCCCTGCCATAAAAACAGCGGCATATGCCGCCCCACTCACCAGGCTCATCATGGCGCTGCTCAGCAGAGCACCCATAAAGAAAACACACACACTTATCTACAGACGCAAACGAGCTCCAGCTCCAAGGGCCTCAGCCTCGCCTTCGGGGCTAAAGGAGACATCTCGATCCCCAACAAAAGAATCGACCTGAGCTGTGCACGTGGCCTTGGCGCCCACAGATGGGTTTCAGCGGCATTATGCACTCCAAACATGGAACGAATAGGAAAAAAGCAAGGTTTTTATTCAAAAAGAATTCAGTTAATCAAAGACCCTATCGGCCTGCCAGAGCAGAACAGCCTGTACAGAGTCACCTAAAAAGTGCAAAGGTCAGCTAAGGCTTGATCGGCAATTTAAGTAGTTGAAAATAAGGCAATTTGGACTTTCATTTGATGTTCAGCTCCAAGATTCATCCTTCCCATCACCCTGGCCAAAGTCAATATTATGAGACCCCATGCAAGGCAGCAGAGGGCCAGGCAGGAGACTTAACTAAGTACTAAACCAGAAATGATTTTCCAGGAGGTCAAGCTCGGGTTTCTTTCCATTCCAAAGAGCAACATAATCAACAACCGACAACAAATCTGTGCCACGCAAACACACTCCACACACACATCCTGTTCATTCGTGTCATCTAAGCATCCTTGTCTTTGCGTCTGTGCTTGGGTCAAAAGGACGCTTAGGAAGAATAAACACATTTCGGAAAGGTTCGGAGAGAATTTCCGTTAGCGGCCGGAGCGCTAAACACTTGTTATCACAGCAATTAGTCTTACGCTAAAGCTTTCGCAATGCAACCTGTTACCCGAACCGCTCCCGCCGCAACTGCAAGTGTGTGTGTGTGTGTGTGTGTGCGTGCTCTGCTCTCTGGCCTCTGGGTCTAAATCGCATGGCCAGGCATTCTCATTGTGTTATAATCACTGCATCCTGTTTGTGACCCAGTGACATCATTTCCTGCTTCCTGTCTGATTAAAAAATGCAGAACACGCCGGCACTGGCCAAACGCTTTTCTCACGCATCTCTTTCTTTCTTCGTTCTCTGTATTTGTACTGATCCCCAAAAGTTTCAGGAAACGAGCTCATAACAAACAAAAGGGGAGGGGGGCATCAAATCAAGACTATTGATTTCATTTCAAGAGTATTTTGAAATCTGGGCTGTGGAATGTGAAAACATCCTTGATAGGAGGATGCTAAACATTCATTAGATTTTGACACAGCCGGCCGTGTGCAGTCAAAAGAGTAAAATGGGTAAACAACACAAATGAACTTTTTCTGAACCTGAAATTGCACAATAATGCCTTCCTAAAACAGCATTCAAATGCAATACTAAAATGTACAATTTAAAGCACATGATGTCTAAAATCCAGCAAACCCAGAGGCCCTCCATCTGAAATTTCGCTTTACTAACACTAGATGTCACTAAAATGCCCATGAGGTTTGTACAGCGACACAAGCTGCTAGTTTCATTATTTAAAAACAACATTCTGTTGTCTGTTGCTTTTCACACTGTTCTTGAAGTTCTCTTTTATAGGATGAATTTAATGAAATATTCAAATATTTAACCATGTAACAGAAACATGTACAAATTAAAGCAACTCTCAAAAGACTTACACCAATGGGACAGTTCACCAAAGCATGGCAATTCGGTCTTTACTTACTCTCCTTCATGTCATTTTAAACCTAGCTGTGTGACATTCTTTCTTCTGAGGAACATAAAAGAAGATATTCTGAAGATATGTTTTTGTCCATACAACTAGTCAAAGGGATTCAGTGTTGTTTTGGACCCCATTCACTTTCATTCTATGGACAATGATAGTTCAATGTTCTTCATAATATCTTTAAATACGATGAGATTTAAAAAAAAAAATAATAATAATAAATCTTATATTGTGTTCTACATAATAAAGAAAGTCATACAGGTATAAAGAACATGAGGGTGAGTAGGCTAATGATAACATTTTTCCATTTGCACTATCCCTTCAAGATAACATTATCAAACTAATAATAATAATAAAGAAATTAAAAGTAAGATCAAAATTGCATACAAATTGATGATTAAAATAAATGTATAATTAGCAAACATTCTAATTTATTAGTGAACCAGTTGAAAAAAAAAAACATGAAATACACCATGTCTGAAATGTTCCCTGCATTTTATCATGTATGGCAGGAAGAATGTTTAAGTGCACTATATGTGTGCATGGGGCATGGGAATGTATTTTTTCCAAGATTTTGGGTCTATTTATTTTGGGTGCAGATTTCTTGGTCTCCACCCCTATGGCAAGCCCATTCTCTGCAAGACATAGAGTACATGTGTGTTTCTGTTTTTGGACATTTGACAACGGTATGTTCCTGACTGGCTGAAACTAGTTCAACTGGTCATCAACATAACGTCAAACTAACATGAGCCAACGTAAGCAGCATGAAGATCCGAATGTCGTACATTTTTAAAATAATGAGCTTTGTCAAATTACATATCAATTATAGTACAATTACATTGATTAATTTAAACATTCAATCAGTTATGCTAATAAAACTTTCAGTAGCTTAAAAAAAAACTTTTTAAAAAAAGTATGGTTTTAGAAACGGCTAAAAAGAACCACGCAAACAAACGGCAAGTACAACACCTGTGCGATTCACACAACCCTCTTTCCATTCTGCATTTGTCATTCATATAAGGTCAGCGGGGGCCTAGCGTGTCTGCGCCTAAGGTTACTGCATTGGAGAAAGTAAACAGGCTGTCCCGTGAAAGGTCTGGTCTCTGGAGCTCCCCCGTCTGCCTGAGCTATAGGCAGAGAAAGGCTTGTGCATCATGCAGACCTTTAAGGAGCTTACATGTGCTTGTATCTTATGATGCCAGCTAATACCTCTATTTATAGATAATCCTATTTTAACCAAAGAAGAGCCTAAGCTATACTACAAGGAAATGTCCAGGGGTGGCCAGGGGCAGAGGGGTGTTTTGTTTATCAACCGAAATTGGACTAATTTGAACTTTTTAGAAGAAAAACTTAGCAGCAAAAAACAGCAAATACAATATTGTCTCTGATCTAATTGTTTTGAAATTCAGTGACTCATTTACCTGGGAAAAAATTACTAACAGGCTTGCAAAACTACAATAACATGTGTACTACTAATAAATTATCCTTTCTGCTGACATCAGAAAAATGTTACATCTGTATTGCTACAGAGGGAATATTAAATGAGTCACTATGGTAAACTAATGGCTTAGAAACTGGCCTGACAAAACTCATCAACCTAAGGCGTAAATCTAAAACAGGGCTGACAAAAGAACTGTGACGCTATACTGAGATCACAAGTCTGACCTGCCTGTATTTCTTCATAGTTTGCTGATGCTGTCACGTTGTTGTTCTCAGGCTGGTCAGATATATAATACTCAAAAAAACACTAATCTAATAAGACTCTGAATCTTCCAGGCAGACAACAGGTCAGTACATAAATATTTGTTTTGCTAAGAACATGATGCAATTCTAAGGACAAACAACATGTACTTTACGAATTTATGGTACTTATCACCTTAACTTTATCATAACATGTAAATAATCAGAGCATGAGATGTAAACAAAATAGAGATAAACACATGTGGTTGAACCTGTCAAGAATGTGGCACTGGATGTCACAGGTTTGTAGAAAGATTAGAAATGTATGAAAAATTGTTTGTGTACTTATTGGAAAGGTCTGAAATATGTCACACTATCACAGATAGAGATTACAGACAAAGGAGATCTAAAATACAAGCCGATGCCATAGCTTAAAAGATCTTTAGGAAGAAACTAATCTGTCTCAGCAGTCATGATAGGATAAAACCGAATGGAGATTTCTGAAGGATGTTACAATTTCTGGTGGCAATGCAAAATGCATTTAACTGACTAGACTATTGCATGTAAAATAAAAATGGAAATCGTGGACATCTTGATTTCCTTATTATATTATATTATATTATATTATTATATTATGGCTCCGAGATGCTGAGTTACACTTCAGCATCCCTGCTATGGATAAATGGATGAATGTTATATTATTTTCTCATACATTATGTCCTGTTATAATATATGAATTAATATATCTTCCAATGAAGACTTCATACGAGGTCAAATCTGCTACCTTGTATGTGCATTCAGCGGTGTTTTCGGTGTCAAATAACATTCTTAGAAGGCCTGATGCAATACTCTCAGTACTTACTGTTCCAGTATTGTAGCTTGACACGCTTGTTTCAAGTTGCATCAGCCGAACAGACTTTAAGCGACAGATTCTCTGACCAATGAGCGTGAGAGTTTTCTGTGACTGACGTCTGACTCGCCTATGAAATGAAACAACCTCTCGCGTTTTTTCCTGGTTCGTGAGCCAATCAGACAGGTATGCGCTTACAGAGTCACAGCGAGATGATTTGATTGGATAGAAGATAAAACGCCCCGCCCTATCTAAGCTGTGATTGGCCAGAATTTTGAGCAAGATCAGATACGCCCATAGACACCGTCGCATATAGTCTGCCTCAAAGCAGCCTACGTTTCATCATCCGCTGAGGAGGAAAAGCAGCACGGCAGTGTAGGGTGCGCGATAGCAACGGTTGAAAGGCTATTTCTTCCGACTTTAAAGTGTTGTGTGATTGGCTGGGTAGAGGTTTGTTGGTAAACAGCAGGCTGGCCGGTGAGCTAGCAACAGCTTTTGTGTTTCATCCTAGCTGATAGAGCCGAAGAGGCCAAGATGGAGTTTTAAGGCAATAATGCGGTAACTGCACGGCATCGGCATGCACCAGGCAAAGAAAAGCGATTTGCGGGACTTCACCATCACAACTGCCAAGCAGTTGGGCTCTGATACCGTCCGCGGTATAGCCGTGAGCCAACCGATACCTCTCCTGCTTGATAGGAGGAAGCTAACGCTAGCCAGTTAGCCTGTGAGCCCATTCATTTAGCGCAAAGCAGCTGTTACATCAAAGCGTAAACTACTACCCTTTCTATCCTCATACCATCCTGTAAAGATGAAACCTCAAGACATCGTCGCTGGAAAATCCAGTCTGTGGATCTTTGGGTACGGCTCGTTGGTTTGGAAACCAGACTTCAAGTACAAGAGGAGCAAGGTTGGCTATATTAAGGGGTACAAGAGACGCTTCTGGCACGGGGACAATTTTCATCGTGGAGATGATGAGATGGTGAGTTTCTTTATTTATACAAATTTATAGTTTTCTAAAAAACGTATAACTAAATACCTGAAGAGCTCCTCCATTGAAACTCATTGATTCTTGTGTATTTCCATGACAGCCCGGAAGAGTGGTGACGCTCATCGAGGAGGATGACGTAAGTGGAACTTCCCCTTTTAGAGGAACAACCGAGAAATACCACATTTTGGGCGTAACGACAAGTTACTTTTTTTTTCTTGCGTTGTTTCAAACCTGTACTGACTGATTTCCGCTAAACACTAAAGATGTCAAGTTGAATGACAGCCAGTCTCCATTTACTTTCATTGTATAAAAACAAATAGATGCAATGAAAGCAAGGCTGTCATTCTGCCTAACGTCTTTTATTTCCGCTGGAAGAAAGTCATTCAGGTTTGGAACAACGTGAGAATAAGCAAATTACAATATTTGTATTTTTTTTTGAGTGAACTGTCTCTTTAAATACTGGTTCCCCTCACTATATGTGACTAACCTCTTGTTTTCATACACAGGCGTGCACCTGGGGTGTTGCCTTCGAAGTGACCGGCTCTCAGGTCGAGGAGTCTCTCAAGTATCTGAATGTAAGGGAGGCAGTAAGAGGCGGCTACCTGACCCAGTTCGTAGACTTCTTCCCGCAGGGCACAAACCAGTCACCTGTCCAGGCTCTGGTTTACATTGCCACACCTGACAACCCTATTTACCTGGGGCCTGCTAGTACAGAGAAAATTGCCGCCCAGATCGCTGTGTGCAAGGGGATGTCGGGCCACAACATCGAGTACCTTCTTCGCCTGGCGGAGTTCATGAGAGTCAGCTGCCCTGATGTGGAGGACCCTCACCTATTCTCCATCGAGGCAGCTGTTCTCGCCACCATTAGACCCATGTTGTTAGCAGGCTAGGCACCTGTATCTTCTGTAAAACATTAAATAGGTCAACATTTAGTCCAAACACTAAGGTCCTAGCATTAAGTCAATGTTGCCGTCCTTGAGGTGTGATTGTGATTTAGTGGCTATTCAAATATTTCATTCTCCCTATACCAAGCTATTAAAACTTACTGTACTACAGTAAACATACTGTATTAAGGGAACATGGTATTTAAGGCTATGTTGTTATTCTATAGTGTGACATCATGCATACTGTCAGTTCTCATTGTCTTGTGCTCTTGAAGTATATGGTGCTGTAGTACAAAGGCACGCTTGTGTGACAATGTATTGCCAACGTTTGTCCAGTTCTAAAGCTGTTCACATTTTTGTTTTGAATGTGTGGGCATGAGACCTCAGTACACTTCCATTTTAATTTGCACTGAAGCAGAATACCGTTAAGCCATTACAATGGTTTTCCTTTTGCACATTAAAACCTTCAGAGAACCTGTAACCTGATTGTCAAGTGTGTTTGGTGTGAAATGAAGTCGTTATCCGTGTTGAATATGAGACAACAAAATGACGAAGGTGACAAGATTTGACTCAAGTAGACTTGCATTTTAAAAACAGGCAGAAAGTTGATAGGCAAAAACCACATTATATGTGAAAATTTCAAATCAATGTTTATTTAGATTTTCTCCAAGTTAGTAAAAGGACCGTTTGGGTTTTTCTCTTCAGGTATTTACACTGACCTATAAAAATAGACAAGCAATTGCAGGAAAATGGAGAACTTTGAAAGGGACGATACCCTTGAAGTATTTACATACATAGAACATTTATCATATTTAAAGACAAAATAAACCCAGAAATGGCCTTCCTCAAAACCATAGCCATATGTCACAGATGCAACAAAATTATGGACTTTTCATCATGTTATTTAAAAATAAAACA
>JAFVLL020011985.1:0-41921 GCA_021397915.2 Tor tambroides
GTGCTTAACCCTTCTGTGCTCCTTTCACAGGGTGGTCAGACACAACACAATTTATACACTATAAAGTTTTTCATCATTTTGAATATACTATGGATCTGCACAACTGTAACATTTCTTGTGACACAACTTATAATAACACACTCACCCCTTGAAGCCGCACATCATAGCCACACTGTGTATTCAGGACATCCTCCTAGAGAGAGAACAAAAAAACATGCTCAATTTATTTCAAAACACTGTAAAAACATATTTTTCAAAGTTGTAAATAAAACAAAGATTATTGGGGTAAATCTTACAAGGAAATAAAAAAATTTTGTCTTCAAAATTGTCTACTTTGTAACTATTCGTGAAATTTCCAAGCAATTTCTAAGTGGAATTTGTTCCCACACCAATTTTTTTTTTTACAACAGTAAAAAAATTACAACAGAATAAAACAATCTGAAGCACAGAATATAAACTTTCTGGTAAAATGTATTTTGGATAAAATTAAAATTCATTAGGATTGTATAGAGAACAGAATAGAATGTTAGTATAAAAGAATATTTCAATAGAATAGGATAGAAAAATATCAGAATTTTATATTTTTTAAAACATTTTTTAAAAATAGAATAGAATGTTAGGAGCAGAATAGATTTTTTTCCCTCTCTCTCTCTCTCTCTCTATATATATATTTATATTATGCACACAGAAAAAACAAGGGAAAAAATAGTTGGCTCATGACACTAGTTACCCTAGCAATAGTATCCCTAGTTACACACTAAAAAATGCACATCTCACATGTGTTGTACATCCTGTTATTCCCATTGAACAGAGCAGACATTTTTGAATGAGCTCTATGAACAAACTTAAAAAGCTCAAAGCATGCAGTGCAGATTGTGAGGAATGCCACTGTTAACATTGTGAAACAGGAGCAGGGAAGTGCAAGTGGTAAACAGATGAAATGATTGTTTCTGGCACTCACAGCAGGGTCTTTAACGCAACAGGAGAAGGGAACGCCACACCTTTCCCGGCTGGGGTTGGAGTCAGTGCAGTTGAAATAGATGTTCAGGTTCCAGTCATTCGGCCCACGAGCACCACAACACGACCACTGATGTGATATATGACATCAGAGGTGACATTACTATCATTATCATCATCATCTTTACATCATCACATAGCTGTAATTTACAGTGATGTTTTTCATATGAAGAAAGCTTACTGACTCAGCGGATGTCTCATATTTTCAAGTGCACACTTATATATCAATCCCATTCAAAATACACCCAGAACGCAGCAGAAAATGAGAGGCGAAGAGAAGTGCTGACTCACATATTCTTGAGCAAAGTCAATGAGGTTCTGGAGGTCAATGTCATCCCGATATGCTTTAACATTGTTGTTGATGAAGAAGTTCAGCTGGTCTTTGATCCAATCTTTAAACACAAAGGCTAAAATGCCAGCTGTGAGCTCTAGGAAAAAAATGAGGCCCAAAAACACTGAAAACTAGAAGAGAAAACAAACAGATAGTGGAGTCAGAATTTTTAAGGGAAATATATCATTCTAATACATATGCCTCCAGGAGGCATTTCAATTCTTTCTGGGTGTATTCTTATGTAATATTAGCCAATTCATTTCATTTACACAATTGCATCTGGGAACAAATGAACCTTGAAATGAGTGAAGAGAGGAAAACAGGTTGAAGAAAAATGGAAGGCAGGGCTTGTAGGCCGGATGCCAGGGTGGAACTCACAAATTTGAGCAGGAATGTGTTCTCCCGGAGCGCACCGATGCATCCGGCAAATCCGAGGATGAACATCACCCCTCCTACGACAATGAAGAGCCAGACAGGGTCGAAACCGCCCAGATCTGTGATGGAGGAAATGTTTGACAGCACTCCCTGTGGGCCAGACACATCAGACAGAATTGTTGTAAGTTCACATCCTGACCTTAAAATCCACCACCTGCTAGGCCGCCACAAACTAACGGTGTTTGGGCAACTGTTTGCAGTGATTCATGCCTTCCACGTTTGGATTTCCACATCAGGGTGGAATCTCAGTTCAACTCCAGAACCAACAGCAGGTTTTTGACCGTGCTGACAGCGAATATAAACAAGTTTTCCTTTTTTTGTGTGTGCTCTTGCCTGGTTTGTTATGATGGTGTTAGAAAAGAAGGATCTGAAATCTGCCTGAACACTCTTTTGAAATAAACAGAATTTCCACCAATCAAATTCAACAGCCTTAGTTCGATTCTTAATGCTTTATTTCTGTGATTAACCTTTTGCAAATTAAAACCGAACCACTTTATTAATTATTTACATCATGTTACCGAGATGTTCCTTAATCGGCTGACATTAATACAAAGTGCCATATGGCCTACACGTGTCTTTTGGCAGAACAATCAACGACTGAAATGGAGCAATTTCCAGGTTATTAATCAGCCAATTGACTTCATTCATTAAGTCGCCTCACATTAGTGTGAAGAAATTACATTCACCTTCCATGCATGAATACGTAACAGCAAGGATGACCTTTTCTGAGAGGAACGACAAATCAGAGAGAGAATAGTCACAATAAATACAAAGCCTTATTGAGCTGTGCGGTACTGTTACAAAATAACAGAGACATTAAACTGCCATGGAAATAAATAAAAGATGCCACCCATATGCTCTCAAATGTCATGGTTTAAGGGTATTAAAAGGGAGACTACAGACATCAAAAGAGAGAAAAGCAACATGGGGGATTCACAGAAGAGCTTTCAGCAAAAAGAGCACCTCAGAACATTTCACAAAATAAAACATGAAGTCCAACAGGAGAAGATGCTAAATATTAATTTGGGTGCTTTAACTGACAGACTGAATGAGACAACAGGATATATAGGTAGTTTGTGCTGTTAAACTGCGCCGTTGTCTGCTGTTTACGTCTATGATTATGTTGCTGAGGCAACCGCATGGATAATAATATTAGGAATCTGAGGCATGTCACCGATCCTTGTGTTACTCTGTATTTGTGTTTCCAACTTGCCTTTTCTGCCCAGGCCCAAAGTCCAATACCCAGGAATGCAGCTCCCAGCAACTGCAACACACAGGCACACAACAGAATTTATCACATTTAGAGCACTTATACAATTCATTCCTGCTCCATAATGGCAGGAGGTTACTGCTGTGTGCAGACAGCACTGCTCTCTTTATCTGAGGGCAACCCATCTGAAAAGAAAAAAAAAAACAGTCTTGGCGGAGATTCAATCAAAGATCCGGAAAGCAGAGATTTCTCTGCATGCACTGCCATATTTAGCATAAGGTTCCCAGAGAGGGAGCCAAGACTTGTTTTTACCTGAATGAGAGAAATCACTTGGATGCTACTGCTTACAGGAAATGTTTTTTTTTTTTTTAAGGTACAATTATGTTACTGTTTTGGCATGTGTATCTAACACAATCCAAGTCAAATCAAACTCTAAATTGACTATCACACTTTAAAGAGATATTTAAAAAAAAAAAAAAAAATAAAAAAAAAAAAAAGAGCACCAAAAAAACCTGGCATTGTTGCAAACCTGTATGCCTTTCATTCCTCAAAAAAGAAAAAAAGAAAAAAAAAAGCCAAAGGACAAAAATTGCAAAGTCATTTAAGAGTGTGAGGTGTATTGTCTTATATATCATTATTTACTGATGTGCGAGCTGGCATTATCAACTCACAAAAAAAATAAAAAAATAAAAAAAACATTTTGCAAACATAGGCAGGGCAGAACCACTGAACGTCTCTGAGCAACACAGAGAAGGGTTTCATTACTGACATTACTGAATGAGTGAACAATAAAAAAAAACAATAACACTCATAACGACAGTAATTAATTTCAATTTATTTTAAATGTTTAGAAAAATATCATTTTTGGTCAATATCGCATACCACTAATTGTTACTCACTAAAAAATTCAACTCTGGATTGATTTTTTTTAGTCCCACTCCTGACTGCTCTCACTAAAAATAAGTTAAATATGTCTTCCCGCTCCCTTCTACAACTTTTACACTTTGTTGTAAAGTCCTGCAGGAATGCAGACCTCTACCTAAATCATACAGTAACTCATATATCATGTGTTTCCATACATTGCCAAAACACATCCCACCAGATTTCACGTAAATGTCATTGATCATTCCAGTCAAACCTACCATGGTCTCTCCTGAGGATTTTTGAATATACACAACTGAGATTTGAAAACCAACTCTCGGTGAATAGAAACACAAGTTTCACAAAGCTTTTGTTCAGCTTCAGAAAACTTAGAATGCAATTCACATATTTCATTTGGTCCACTTTCAGAAAAAAAGTCATGCGCCACTCTTATTAGGCAGAAACAGAAGAGAGGGTACAGGAAATTACTAGAGAGTGTGAGAGAGAGAAAGCGATAGAGAGAGTGGATGAGAATTTGAACTAGAGCAGCACATTAAGCACATGCACCAACAACTAGGGCCAAGGCACCAACTAGAATCCAATTTTCCTTGGACTAAACCATGCAATAAAAGATGTTTCTCGGTGAGTCTGATTTACTGACTGACCTTCTCGCTCTAATGTGTTATCAAAACTACAGATTTCCAGTCAAACTCCAGCTGGGCTCTCAGTGGTGCATGTTTGACTGCAGGTTAGAGCAACACCAGCATGAGGGCAAACGTGACAGCGGGATGCTGAGAGTCAGAGTATCAGCAGCCGCAAATCCCATAATCCCATTTCCCCATGGTCTTGGCTAATCCAATGGATGGCTGGGACAGAGTTGAGGGCCAGTCATCCACTGCACACACTTTCTCTGTCAATACGTACCACTGACTCCCACTCATCCCTATCATGAAGACATCAGCCTATCTACTCCACTCCTCTTAGCCCTGATCCAGAGAGGGCCAGTGATGTGTCGCCCACGTGGACATCGGGATTAGACATGTTCAAGCATCACAGAACACTTAAACAACTTATTTAGTTATTCTGGCCAAACAGAGGATGGCTGCTCTCTCACACAGTGGATGATTAGACTTATAGTGTCTCTGTATTATCACTAACGCCAGCCAAATAAACTCTTGGCTTAACCTCTCAGCACTGTGACAGTGAACAGAACCGCTTTTTCCACCAGCTGTTACATCCATAAGAACAGCTTTTGCTTTTCTTCTCCTTGAGCCATCTTCTGACATCTTGATCTTTATTTGATTAAAGAACTGCCTCATTGTCATGGAAACGTATACTTTTAGAAAGTCTGACTCGGTACATAGTAGTATTTCTGGATTAATTGCTAAGGCAAGCATCAATATTACTTTTTATTATATTAATGTACATGCACAATACCCAGTGCTGTTATTGTTGTTCTCAAAAACTAAAACTATTAAAAACTGTTTTTGGTAATTGCTGAAATAAAATAAAAAAATCAAATAAATTTTATTTTATATTAATATAATATTTAATGTTCCAAACCTGTATAACTTTCTTGCATCTGTGGAACACAGAAAAAGATATTTTGATAAACTGGTTTTGCCTACTTTATCAAAGTCAATGGGGTCCAAAACAAGTTTCATTGTATAGGCAATGAACACAGACAGATGAAGTCACACAACCTACAGGTTTGAAACCACATGAGGGTGAGCAAATAATGACAATTTCATTTTTGTGTGCACTATGCCTTTAAGTAAGCACCTAGAACCCGCATAGAAACACATAAGAAAAAAATACTCAGAAAAACTTAGCAACTGCATAGCAACATGCTGGCAATCACCCACAGCAACATTTTTTTTTTTTTTTTGCAATGGCAAACACCATTCAGATTTTCAAAAGAAAACTGCAGAAATCTAGTGTTGTCCTCGTACGCTTTGTTTTAGGTTTAACACTTATAACGGGAGCCTGATTTTGGTTCTAAATTGTTAGAAAATATCTTTCTCTGGCCTAGATTATGGAAATATTGAGTTCATCATTTCCAAAAGGATGCGAATTTGATTTCTAGACCTCATCAAGGGGAAGAATCTCACTGGACGTGAGCTTTAGTCCATTTCAAAACAACAAAAACTATAAAACGATGAACAATAGCAGTTCGTTATTTCCACATAATTTCTGAATGTCAGCAGTGGCTCAATATCAGCACGTTAGAGTCATTTTTAATAATTGATGGAACAGCGAGAGTGACTCTGGCTTGATTCATTTGTGTTTTAGTGAGAATGAGTCAATGTGTGCGAGTGAGAGTAGGGCCTGCTGGGAAATGGCATGGAAATAAACTCCCTCGCAGAGCAACAGAGGAAGAAGGGGGAACGGACATGTGGTTCCCATCTGCCGTATGAACCTGGAGGATATGAAAAGGAAAAACATACAAAAACACATGAGCTCCGCACGAGCTCGAGCAAGGACACAAACACACGCAATAAACACAAATGTGCATTGCTTTGTACACAATACACAAGCCATGCACATTAAGTGTGTAAACAAACACAGCAATCAATGCTTTTGTCGCATCAGGGGCAGTGTGTGTGTGACAATAGCCGCCCGGCCCCATTAGCTCCATAGCAAGGGGCTGAATGGGGTTCGCTGAGACACACACTCGGGCCCCTCGGACACTGTGGGAACAGCACGTCCCCTCTCACGCACGCCATTTGTTCACCTCTAAACGTCTTCATTTGAATACAAGACAAGGGGGCTGCGAGGCTCCCAAATGCAAAGGAGGAGAATTTGGAGAGGAGGAATTAAAGGCTGCTGGGGTGGAAAGGGGGGAGGTCTGACGGTGGGAACGTTAAGATGTCCCTTCAAAAGCCTCCTGGGTAGATATCAGACTGCGATTACAGAGCGAGGTGTCTGTAATTACAGGCCATCAACTCGGCCCGGTCTGAGGCTGGCAAAGTGAGTGCTCTGTAGGGATCAGGTAGGTTTCTGGCCGATCAGACTGTCTCCACTTTAAACCAATCAGACAGGCATTAGACAGTATGGGCACACAGGGGTCACACAGTCTGCTAAGACAAAAAGAGTCAAGAGGCAATAAAAGGCTTTCAGAAATGATGAGGGGACAATAAGATGACAAGAAGAAGTATGGAGATCAGATGCTTAATTATTGATGCTACTGCTCATAACTAGGGTGAGGGATTTGAACATACCCATAACACAAGTACATAACTTATCCTGAACGGTTGAAGCTATGGACATGAATGACACATCTAATCATTACTCTGGAGAAGTCTACTATTACTTTTTTAAGTTGTAAGATGTACAATTTTCTCCTGGCAGAGAATAAAATGGGCAAAAACTGCTTTACATTGAATGAGGGAATTCAGCCATATCTGCAGTGGGCAGTAAGCAACGCCTTAGCAACCACATACCAAAACTACATAGAGACAAAAAACATTCACCTTCACCCACAAAAGTGATGACATTTGCATGGGTAAACACCAGTCACAATTTACTAAGAAAATATAAAAATCTAGTTTTAAGACACTTTTTAACTCTCAAAATAAGTCAACCAATGTATTTATTTCAATTTTTGTTCTTATAGGTATAGCTGAAAATTGAAAACTCAAGTTTAATTCAAACCTGCAGTGTTATATAAGTGTTATTTATACTTTTATAGTATTTATTGATATTTTTATATTTTTAATATTAATTTAAATTTTACTTTTAAATTTTCAGTAATTTTGTTATGCAGTTTTGTTCTAAAGTTTCAGTTTTATTCATTTTAGTACTTTAACTTATTTTTTCATTTTTTTTTTAAGTTTAACATCTAATATTTATATTTTATTTAATTTCAGCTATATTTCAACTAATGAAAACTATTTTTAATAGTTTTCATTTTTGTTTTAGTTAACAATAACATTGCAACTTCATTTTAACCATTTTTTGTCCATATAATGAATGTCAAAACAACACTGACACTCATTGTATGTACAAAAACAGCTTCTTAAAATATCTTTTCTGAAAATATCTTCTGTGGTGTTCCACAGAAGAATGGAAGTCATGTACGAAAGTGAGTAAATGACAACAGAACTTTCATTTTCAAGTGAATGTTAAGCATCAGATTTGACTTCGGGAGAATTGCTCCTCAAAAGATCAAGTCAGGTGTTTAATTTAGCAACAAGAGGGTTGATTTCAGCTTCCAGGAATATAGACTGACATTCTGGCCATGATTTGGTGAAAACACAGGCGTCTTGGTTCCAACAAAACACAACAGGCTCTCTATAACGTGGGAACAATGGCAGTAGGAGGGATAGCTGTTACAGAGAACAGCGGATCATTATGCGAGGCTAACATTTCAGACGGGACGGCATTAAAGCACGAGGGGGCACCAATTACCCCCGCACACACCAAAGGGGTCTTCACTACCCCATTCAGTACTAACCAATGAAGGCTAGCATTTATGACATCAAGAAGCTTAACAGAATCATGCTCCAGGCGATGTGTTCACCCCAGAAGTGACTCATGGAAGCTTCCCGCTCCAAGAGTTTCCTTTTATCTCACAATTTATCACTCTCTTACAAGAAAATTATCGCGGGATTGAGCAACGTGATTGGTTCTTCGTGATGATATAATAGAGAAATGCCCATATTTAAGGATAAAGAGTCTCTTAAGGGAGAAACTTCACCAAACAATAAGATTTTTTCATCATTTACTCATTCTGAAGTTGTTCTGAACCCATATAATGTAATTCTGTTGTAACAGTCGAACTGGATATTTTCCATACAATAAGCGTACCTAGCTGTCAAGCCTTAAAAAGGACCATAAAAAGCACAACAACAGTCACTCAAATGGCTCATTTGCTACTATATTCCAAGTTTCCAAAAACCATTGAATAGCTATATAGCGCACAAGATATAGTGTACTTTAATAATGCCTTTACGGAGTTTTGGTATATACTGACAGCCTTTGATCACTATGAGCTGTCAATACATGGAAAACATGTATGTGAAGATTAATCAAAAAATAATATATTAATTTAATATATTAATTTATTAATATAAATAAAATTTATATTAAACATTTTGATATATATTAAATATATTTAATATAACTAATTTAATATATTTTTAGGTGAACTAATTTAATAAAGCAAAATATTATTCACACTTGGATCAATACCAATGTTTTCATGAAATAAGTTTGGCTGGAACACGTAAACCAATAAAAATAAAATCAACCACCTAAAAGATTTTTGGAATATCAGATAAAGAATAAGAACAGATAGCAGATGAAAGCACAAACACTGACATTTTATGATTTAGCGTTACAATCGACATCACCATAACTGAACTGCACAAGAACTGATACAAATCAGTTTTCCTCCAAATCACTACAAAAATATGGAAAAACTATTTGTGGGAAAGAGAAACACGGAAATAGGGGCAAAAACTTTCCAACCCAGACATGGAAAAGCTGAATGGTGTGAGGTAATCTCTGCTAAACCTGTGAATTGACCCAAGCTCCCCCAACTAATGAGACCTGGATAATCCTATTTACCCTCCACTCCCCTCACCTCTCAATGGGATGTATTCTTCAGATCTGGAAAGGTACTGAAAAACCAAGATTTCCATAATTCATTCCCATGGGAAACAGGTGATTTATTTATTTCATTTTTATTTGATTTTATTCATTTGTTTATTTATTTTTACCTGGATGAGTATTTGAGAATTATCCAACATCATACACATCAGATAGATCATTTACTATTCAAATAAATAAATATACAGCACTGGTACGACACATTTCATTTAAACACATTAATGTTACATGCTGTGAAATGAATAAGGCAAATGTCTATCCTGCTGAACTTGTTTTGCAATCCCGATTTGTTTAGATGATGGAAACACACAATGAAAAGATTATGGAGGCAATTAATTTGAGTTTGAGAAACATAATAACAAGCAAATGAACTGCAGATCCACAAAACTTACCCAAAATATGATGTTGAATCCGAATAAGAAGTATTTAACACAGCAGCTGACCTCTGCTCCTTTAAAATGATGCTGTTTTCTGCTCATTTTGTCCAGGCCAGCTAACGCTGTTGTGTTGATTCAACGATCAGCTGCGAAAAACTAAACGGATCGGCAAAAATGCGACTCGAAAACGATTCATGCATCTAACGTTACAGTTCAGCCGAAGAGGCTGCGAACCAGCAATACATCGCAAACCACAACAATGCACCATCAACAAACGCTGAATCTATTCATCAGTTTTTCAACATATAAACAACGGGTGGGGAAATTATTGTTCCGGGTCCCCCCTGATAAACCCCGAACGCTCTGGATTGGTGTCATGAGATGTGTTTGATATTTTAACCTTGTTGTGAATGTCCCGACGAAAACAGTCCACAGCAGTCTAACAATCCAGTAAGAACAGAGAAGCGCGACACTGCAATCAGAGGACACGAGCTCACTGTCAACTGCACAAGCTGTCATAATAAAAGTCCCGTTGGCGCTAGTATCCATTAATGGATGATTTATTTCACCAAGAAGTCATTGTGAAATATGCAAATAAAATATCTTTCACAAGTATACAATGACTTTTACCTTTTTAAAGTATTTTTTGCGATCTGTTTAGGTGGTCTTGATTAAACAGTGTTTTTCCAAACACCAACTTCTAATGAATTTGTAAACAGTGTATTGTACCCCCCCCCCCCCCCCACAAGCTTTTACCACCCTGCAACAAGAGACTGTATTTTGCATATTTCATATCTTCTATGTAAATTCATTCAAATTCATGGATTTTTTTATTCTTACTTTGTCCTTTTCCTTTTGATTTACTCTTGATTTCATATATTGCTGCGTTTACTTCATCGTCTTTAGAGTTCGTTACACTGCTACAAGTGTATACTTTGGCAATATTATAAATGCTGACAAACATGGCATTAAATCATGAGGGGTTATTTTATTTAGTCACTTCCGGTTGTTGTTGTTATTCATCGCCGCTTATTGCTGTCAGTGGAGCTGTTCTTGAATGCAGCATCTATGCAGCACTGATGGTCTTTCTGGAGAATGTGAAGCATGTTACCCTGTTTACATGAGTAAGTGTTCTAAACAGGATATAAACATGCATCCGAGAGCCTATATTATCTCATGGACAATCCATTTTATTTCTCATTTTTATTCTTTATCATGAAAAGGCTGTTTACAAAAGAACAAGCTGTTCCTTGACCATGTTGGCGGTGCTGATGAAATAATGCAGAATTAATTATTATTTAATAATTAACTATTTTTGAGACTTAAAATATTTTTATGAGGTTTGCGTAATTTAAATACTAAAATACAGTGTATAATGTCTGCACACATGTAGTCGTTACCTCCAAATTATTTCATATAACAATAATTAATGTCGATTTGTATTTTTATATTTAATATTTGACATATTCTTTTGAACTCAAATCCTGAGTCTGCAGCGATGGATACAGTAGGAATGAAACCAGTTATCATTTTAGTCCTATAGATGGCGGTATTGACCGGGTATCTGTTCATCTCTTCAAGAAACATTAGGCCCAACTTTTTGAATAAAGAATTTTTACTTAATCCTAGTGTATGAATGCAATTCGCAGACTAGATTGAATGATTTTTAAGACTTTGTCTATACTGTCCAATTCCCAGTTGTGGGGAAAATAGTTGTGGTAGTAGTTATAATAATAACAATATCCTAAATATTTTGATGTAAAATATTTATCCCATGTCCTATACATACCATATCAGTAAAGGAGCTCAGAATATAAACTACAACCCTTTCCTGTAATTATATTATGTTTGTTATAATGTGCATTTTTCTAAAATAGTGAGGAAATCAGTTATATGGATGTAAAACTGTATGCATTTGTAATTGTAATTAATGAAATTACAGATTGTGCGTTCATCAACAAAAAAATCAAGAAATGAAGACCTTTATCCAAGAAGATGAATTTGTTTGTGTTTATTCACTTAATTTAAAAACTGAACAGAAAACAGACAGAGATAATATTGAGGCTGGGTATTCAGACATGATATCAAACTTAAAGAAATTGTATATGTAAATTGAATCATGCATAACATCGCCCATATTCCAAATGAAGGATCGCACAAGCACACAGGGGCTGTAAAGCACCCTTGAAAGTGATAACATTATTCTCACCAAAGGTGCCAAGTCACTTTACAGCTGATGTCCCTGTCAATCAAAATTCCCCATATGCAAATACTCAAAAATCTGCTGATGCACCAACACAGAGAATGATTTTCTCATGTGTGGTGATCCAATATTTGAGTGCAGGATAACATGAGTACACTTGGTATGCATGACCGTTGAGACTTAATCCTTAAATGAGTGCTAGTGATCAGCTCAGACAGATTTCAATATGTAATTTCAGAACTACGACAGACAAACATACGGTATTAAGTAGTGTGAATTACTGTTTACCACACAGTATGCAGTGTGAACTGTCAGAAATAACCAGTCAAGTGTAAATGCATGCTGTAGACAGTCTGACAGTGCCAGAGGTGATGTTTACATATATGATAAACCTTACAAGTGCCCCATGAAATATGTTTATTTGTGTGAAATGTATATAAAAAAGCAATTATCTCACCTTACTGTACCAACAGATCACTCAGTCACCCTAAACCCAGAATTACTCAATCCCTTTTATGTGAAATGCTGAAATGCTATGTGAAGATACTTATATAAAACCTCAGCAAGAATCCTCTCTTCTGTTTTTGCCTTCTTGGGAAACTGAAATATTATAATAATAGCAATCTAAGCAAGGTGCATTAACGAACACTGAAATTGAATCATTCCTACATTTTATGTGAAATCACACTGAACAAACCTCCTAATGCTTTATTTTTTCACCTCTCCCGTTGTGCATCAGACCATTTTATTTCCATCATGTATGTCAGCGCTAAACTAATATGGAAACCTTATTGGATTTCAAATCACCAGCAGCTTCCATGTATAGTATACGTAATGTAGAAAATTTCCTACCATTCTCTCTCATACCATAGAAACCTTGCTGTGTCATTCTGTCTTTACGTCTAAATCAACTCACAATCAGCAATAAGCAATCAGTTCCTTCCAAGTTTGACTCGAGTCGGACCTATTGTCACATTCCAATACTCTAACACATTGTCAAAACATACTGTACAAAAAAGCAAAAGGGTCAATCCCTTTTATATTTATGTAGAAACAAATGAGGTTAATAACTAATACTGCTTTGAAAAGTCTTGCACATTACTTTTATCTTTGGTAATACACATCTAAGTTCTTTGGTACAACTTTCTGAGTCCATGTAATGCCTTCTTCATTAGATTACAGACAGCTGTATAGATGAGACCAAGATGTTACTTTACAGGAACAGTTCACTTTAAAAATGAAAATTTAGTCTTCATTTCTTCACCCTCATGTTGTTGCAAAATCATATGACCTTGATCAAATCTTTCTTCCTTCCATAGAACACACAAGAAAATGAAAGCGAATAGGAACAGATGCTGTCAGGCTCCAACAACAACAATATAGTCACATATTAATCATATTTCAGAATGTGAATGTTCACTTCATTTTGTGTTCCATGAAAGCAAGTCAGTCATACTGGTTTGAGTAAACATGTGAGGTGAGTAAATGATGTCAGAATTTTCTTCTTCTTTTTTTCAATGTTCAGCTACACTACCATTCAAAAATTTGGGGTTTGTAAGATTTTTAATGTTTTTGAAAGCCTGCATTTATTTGATCAAAAATACTGTAAAAACAGGGATATTTTGAAACATTTTTACATTGTACATTGTAGTGTCTTCAGAATCACATGATAATTCAAAATTCATTCTAATATGCAGATTTACTGCTCATAAAACATTTTGCATTAACAATTTTGAAAACAGTTGCGCTGCTTCATTTTTTTGTGGAAACTTTTGTGGAATTTTTTAGGATTCTTTGATTAATAGAAAGTTCAAAAGAACACCATTTATTTATTAACAATAAAAAAGACTTTTTGTCACTTTTGAACATTTTAATGCATCCTTGCTGAATAAATTTCTCAGTAAAATCTTACTGACCCAAACTTCTGAACGATAGTGTATTTTTTTAACATGTATAGATTCCATCACACAGTCAACATACTGTACTGTATTCAATGTACTGCAAAATCCACAATGCTTTACATTCAATATTTAAGGGACACTTTGGTCTACAACGAAATCAGGCTGAAGTATAAATCATCAAGTGCTTCCTACAGATCTTCAGACATGCCTCCCCTCTTCACTTGCAGACCCCCGGCCCAGCCACGGGGGCAGGTGTTGTAGCTGCGCGCTCCAGGAGAGCGCAGACCCGAATCCTCAGACTCCACCGAGGCGTCCGAGTCGGTCAGCGAGCGGGTGTTGTACAAGCGCACCGGAGAGTGGATCATACGGGTGGGAGAGGGACTGGTAATGGTCGGCGACTGAGCCCCCAGCATCCGTGGCTGAAATGGACTGACAGGCGTGTGTTCATAAGGCACGATCCCGCCACTCACCGGGGAGATGGGCAGACTGTGGCCACCCAGCGCACCGGGAGACGGACTGTTTTTCCGCTTGGCGGCATTGATGATGTTTTTGGCCAAAATGCGGTGGTTGGCTTTGGTGTCCTGGCTGACGGCCGGCGACTGGCACCTGGTTTCCCAGGGTGGAGACACAGGAGAGGTGGCACTCGGCTTGAAGATGGTACCTGGAGATGCTGTGGTTGCAATGGGCTTGTGGATAGGGCTTGGGGAAGGGCATGTTGTGACGGGCTTATGCATGGGTCGGGGTGAGGGGGAGATTGGTGTGGGCTTGTAGATTGGGCTGGATGATGGAGAGGTCACTAGAGGGCTGCTGGGGGACCAGACAGCGCTGGAAAGCACCTCAGGGCTGGTGAAGCGTCTAGTGAGATTGGGTGTCCTGGAGGTTGGGGTGTTGGAGCCGGGGCTATTGATTGGTGCCGGGGTCTCCTCCTTAATCTGATAAGACAAAGATAAGAAAAGATTACTTTTAGAGGGGAGACATTGCTTTAATTTAGTGTCTCTATATAACTAAATACACTCACAAACACACATACACTGAATAATAAAAGGGTCAACAGTAAGGATTTTTCTGTTTGCCATAGTTCAAATTTTATATATTATATATTTTTAATTATATTTTTATTAATTATATATTTTATATAATTTAATATAATACAATAGATAATAATAGAAATATAATTGTATATTTACATTTTAATTTAAAAGTTCATAATTTAAATGCATAACTTAATAAGTTAATATTATTTAAAAACTATATTTTATTCAATAGAAACATTTTGAACCAAAACTAATTAAAGATAATATTTTTTAATGTTTTATCATTTTTAAATATTTTAACATTAACATAAAAAATATGTTAACTTATTTATTATTGGATATTTTGTCTAACACTATTGTATTAGAACTGTTTTACAGCAGAAATTGAATTTGTCCCATATTTAATTTATCCCAGTTTATTACTGTGAAGCTGCATTTAAACAATCTGTATTATATAAAGCAGCACATAAATAAAGCTGACATTACATTTTTCACATATCTAAATTAAAATGACCACATTTCAAGATTATTTACAAACATTTGCTAGGTGGATATATAACAGACATTATGATAGAGGAAATGAACTTTCACTGGGCAGATAATGCTGGACATCATGTTAGATAATTTTATTTAGCTGACAAGGTTAAAAAGCTGATGAGCATAATTTGCAACTAAACGTCACAGCAAAACAAGGCACAAAATTTGTGAGGCATAAAAATATGCAATATCAAATATATATGGCGCTGTAGTACATGTGGCAGTTCAGTCAACTAGACCAAAAACTAGGCCAGCACACCTTCCTTACTGTTAAGCCCAACATGTCATGATTCATTTCTTTTAGGCAATGTTTGTTATAAATGTAGATAGTGAGGAATGTTAGTGTACGGGAACAAAGATATCATCACACTCAAGGTACAACAGCAGCAGAGCAATCCTGGATCCAAAGGTTCAATAACCATTCAAAAATCCAAGCTTTCCAGGTTCATTCCAGGTACTGTGCACACGTTCCGTAAGATTAGCCTCTAAACACGCCATTGAAACATCTAAAACACCTCCTGCAGCACTGCATGCAACTTCAGATGTGGTTATCAATATCAGGCCTTCTCATGCACCCTGTGATTACATCAAGCTGTTTATTCTTGTCCAGTGTCTGAGTAGTTTCCCAGCACACCACGATACCATGCCATCCTCAGATCGCTTGCATACACGCCGCCAAGACCACTAACCTTTACTGAGATATGCATTTGCACTGCTGAGGCTGCTGGGTATGTTTTCACCTCCAGCAAATGTGTTTTTCCAAGCATGAGGTAGGCCAAAGGTCAGGCCGTTAGCCTAAAGCTCAAGCCCACAGGGGCCAGTTTCGGCTCAGATGTGCATTTTCAGGGGGCAGGCTAGGAATGTGCGGGGCACATAAATATTCAGTCAGCATTAAAAAAGTTTCTAATTTCATTTTGGCTCAGAGCACCATGCAGCGGGTGGCTCTGATACGTATATCTTTGTTTTGTTGGTACCAGTGTATAGATAAAAACGACTCTGTGGGAAAGCCGCCCTGGGATTCTCATCGCGGGATAGATACTACCGAAAACTGAAACAACTGATTAGAGGGGATGCTGAAAAAAAGAAGAAGAAATCCACACAGGAAATTCAGCAGATTAGTCAACAGAAGAAGATAATATAGTATGAAAACAAGAGACAGGAAAGAAACAGAGTTTCTTAATTTTAATTTCAGTTAATTTGGTTTAATGAAACAGTGTAGACAAAATCATTTGAAAGAGAAGAAGATAGAATGAAACAATTTGTTTGAAAACAACCAGCATAAAAGTAGGTAGCTACTACATGCTGCACGTAGTGATAAAATTAAATTAAACTCAATTATGGCTTTGTTTAATCAGTAGCCTGCAGTGGAACATACAGTAGTGTATGCACACTACATTAAGTACATACTGTTGCGCAGCATGTAAGCTGTAAACTAGAACTATAAATCAAAAAGAAGCACACAGAACTAATTAAGAAAAAGAACAGTACGGGTGCCATAACATGAAGAGGGTCTCATATCGTCCTACTCTTATTAAATTGTATTTCGTGCATCATAAAAGGCAAGACACCATCTGCTAAACTGCTTACGAGTTTGTACCAACTCCAACCTGAAAACTTGGAGGCAAGCGTTGGAAAATGACACACTGGTTTTGTACCTAAAATATATCTGGCATGTGCACAAAACTGAATAAACTGTAGTTCTAAAACACAAAGCTGCACTAAATTACAATGTTTTGATTAAAAAAATATGTAAGTTTCAATTTATGGCCCTCTGGTGGGCAGTTTATGAATTACAATTAGAGTCAGTCTAACAGGTAAGTGTAGGACCTGACATTTATTGCCTCCACATGCAATAATAAACAAGAAACAACAAAAACAAATCTGACCAAGAGTGCTAGATTTCAAGTTTCTTGTAGGCCTATTTTTTGTACCTTACTGCTCTCTTGTTACATGTTAAGTGGACAGTGAGTTCAATATGTGTCCTTTTTACTTTTCTTCCATTACACTTTGGTCTGAAGAGTACATAAAGCAAAGAAGAGCAGAAATGGAAACGTTTAAAAGAATGAAGAGGGTTTCCACACCTGTGGGCTGATACCAGCTTTTTTGGTGGAGAACGTGGGACGTGGTGCTTGGATGCCAGAGCGAGGTGAAGCCACACGTTCTGGAGCTAAAGACGACACTGGGGAACTGACGCTGCCTGCTGTGATGGGACTGAGAGGCGTCATAGGAGGCGAAAAGCAATGGGCTGACCGATAGGCGGCAGATGGGCTGTACGGCGATGGCAGTGGGCTTGTTGGAAGGGATGATTGTCTGGAGAAGGAGTGAGCTGTCACGACAGGTTTAGGAGCTGGGGCAGATCTGGGAAGAGTGCTGTAGGGATCTTTCGTTGGGCTGAAGATGAAGAGTGATGAGTTGAGCTGGTATGGCTGATGTTTGGACAGCTCCATCTCGATTTTAGTGCAGCCGTTCTCCAAGGGTATTTCTGGAGGTGGAGCTGGAGCAGGTGCTGGTGCTTTGGCAGGGACAGTCTTCTTCTGAATGGCCTGCTGAGTTTGAAGTGTCTTTGAAATTTGTGCACTTATATTGGAGGTGTTTACTATGGCCTTCACTCGACCGGGCATGTTGGATGGATATACCCACGAAGGAGGCAAGGACATGGTAGGAGAGGGTGATCTCGGATCCTTGCTGTCATGGACGTACCTTTCCATCCTCGACTGGCGTTTGGCAAACAGTTCAGCTCCTTTTCCTGAAGCATTGGTCAGGGCCTGTTCAGGCTTGTGCTCTATCCTGGCACGCGTTCTGGAGCTTTTCAAACTCGAGGCCCACTCTGGCATCCTAGCTTCCTCGTGAACGTCCTCTTCCTTGGCCAGGAAGTTTGAGGCTTCGGCCCCGAGAGCCAGCAGCTCCTCCTCCTGCCCTGCGTCTGGCTGGAGTTTTTTCTTCTTTTCATCTGCACACTGCACCAAGGACAGGAGTTCGGGATTTGGAGCCACTTTTGGTTTCTCCTGAAACGTGAACATCGACTTACGGGTTGCTCTGCGAGCCCGGCCCTCGTCGAGAATGCCTGTTTTGATGGGAGTTACAGATCTCTTCTCACTCAAGACGTCAGGCACAAATGTAGGCCTGGGGGCATATGGGCGGATGTAGTAAGAAGAAGACTGAGGTGAGGGAGCATGACCTGTGTTAGGTGGAAGAGGGCTGGAGTAGCTGGGGAGAGGAGGAGTCGGATATGAAGGTGGAGGTGGTGGTGGAGAGAAAACAGGTCTTGGGTGCATTGGGTAAGTTGAAGGTTCAAAGTGTATTGTAGAGTCATGGGCTGGAGGGATGTCCATGACTGGACTTGCAGCTTCAGAGGATCCTACTGTTGTTGGGGAGAAAAATGGGCGAGCTGTTCTGTTTATGATGGTGGGCTGTTTAGTCACCATCTTATCTGCTTTGCCATTGCATTGCGCACTGTATCCATTTGGGGTTTCTTTATTGTGTGTTCCATTGGCTTCAGCTTCATCTTCAGCAGTTCTGTCCATAACAGCAGGGTTACTGTCACTTCTAAGAGTAACCTCATCCTTCACATGCTCTGTGAGGTCTTCTGAAAGCTCCTCATCCTTCTCATTGACTGGGAGAAAGTGTCTATCTTGGCTGCTGTCTTCTGCTACATCCTCCCAAGTAACCTCACTAGCATCTTCCATGTCACTCCCAGTACTGTGGATTCTGCCGGCCGACCACGTGAGACCTGTCTTGAGGTTCCTGTGATTCAACTCTTTGTCCTGGTCCTCAGTCGAGTGCCGTTTGTCCCATGTCTGTGGACTTTCAAAAGATGAATCAATTACATTCTTAGATGCCTCCACTCCCCCTCCTCCAACGCTTACAAATGTGAAAGCGTTCACTCTCTGTCTGCGTCGGTTGAAAAGCTGGACGCCTTTAGAGTTGGAATTGGCCTGGAGCTGAGCAGCAATGATTTGACTCTTGGTCCGTGCCTCCTTCAGCTCCTTCTCCGACAAACTGGCACTTCTGCTGAGGTCTGTAATGGTAGAAAAACACAACAATCAAATCAAGAGAAAATTTCATTTATATAACACATTCACAGCTATGCCATTTGCAGTGCTTTTACGAAGCAAAGTATTGCTCAACCCAGCTTATAAATGTAACATTTAGCACAACCTACCAAGCATTCACAAGTCTTAGGAGAGAAGTGTTATTTTAAATGCACTTAATTGTTTCAGCCTAACAAACAAAGGGTGTTGCATATAATGTCACAGGCTTTTTTATTATAGAGAGTAATTACACAGGTTTTGGCAAATATTAGCCTGCTTTATGTTTTATTTCATGATCTCACCATTGCTGTCACGATCATTTGGTTGCTATTTAATTTTCAGCTATAGTAGCAATGTGCTCAAATGGGAGTATAATTATTTTAGAAGTCAAGGGTATTATATGTCATTCAAGTAATTCTAGCTTCCATGAGTCACCCAGTTAAAACGATGAATCATATTATTTTGTCGTCTTTTTTGCAGACAGACTTATAAAAGAAATGCTGACACATTAATTCCAAGAATTTGTGGTCAAAATTATTCTTTTCACAGTTTGCTGTGATTCACGGAGCCTGCAGGCAAACTTTTGTAGACCGTATAATGCTTTCACACATTTATAGTTCTAAGTACCTCCTGTAAATAAATCGTAATGCTGATATTTGCAGTTCTACCCATAGTTTGGCAAAGATGGATGTTAAAACAGTCATCTATTTGTTGAAAATGGCAAAGGTTTATTGACTGGGCTAAAAAGCCCCATTCCGAGCTGCAGAAAGTATTTCCTTCACCATGGGCTCTAGTCCCTCCCTTAGCATTCCTCAACTGCCGAGAAAATTCCCTGCTTGAGACTGCAGCATGCCTTGAGAAATCTCTCTGAGGCACAGGAGCCATCGGTCTATATGCTGACATCCTGACAGGTTCATGCCTTTCCATCATCAACTTACAAGACAAAGTCTACATTTAAATGCTTGAACTTTGACCTACAGTGATATACTGTGGCATCAGAAAGTTTCAGTTAAAAAAACAAGTGTGCCTGAAGATCCTGCCTACAAACGAATGTGTGCCTCAGGAAAGGAACAGAACTTTTAAAACACAAACCCTCAACATCTTATCCCAGAACATTACGTCCTGAGGAACAGACTGTTAACAATTACATCACTGGCTGTACGGCTCGACTCAAAATAAGCGTGGTTAACCTGTGCAACATAAACACAATCTGTTTCCCTAATAGACCTTTGAATAATTAACCACTTTAGGTTTCCCTGAGGTAGTTCTTAGCTTTTATCCTCAACCCCAGACTTGGCAGCAAACCTGAAAACAATTTTGTGAGTGTTTTTTCTCTATCCAAGCAGGTAGGTCTTTGTCTTGCCAGAGCCACAATGGGAGTTAAAAAGTTAGTAAAAAAGCAAGAGTTCTAAATCTGTCCCATTTGTTTTATGTGCAGGTTTGCCAGACTCAAAGGAGCTTTTATATCACATGGCATAAAATTATAATAGAGCATGAATAATGTGCATCTGCGTTTCATTCCACCAGCAAAAACACCTTTTTATTTAGTCAGGCCATGCAACATGCAACCTCTAGCACTAGGATAAAAAGCTCTCCACTGTCCTTCTTTACAGATATTCATCTTTACCGTGTTTCAAAAGATTTTCTTTTTTAAAACTGGAGCAAGATCTGACAGTTAAACATACATGCAGTTTTCTCTTAAAAAATAAAATAACATAATAAAAAATGTAAAATTGCATGCAGTTTTAATTTGTCATTAAAAAACTTGCTGCCTATTGTCTGTCTATGCCTAAAGACAAGCCAAAGTGGCAACCAGTCTGGTTGGTCTTTTAAAACAGCATGCATTCACTGCAAAATATTGCTCTCTTCTCGCTTTAAAGAAAATTCATCACATTATATAATTTAAAGGATCTATGTCATCAAACCTCAGAACTTAAACATGACTTCAGCACATGCCTTTCACAGATCTAAGCGTTTTATTACGCAAATACCGTTTTTTAAAGTTCCAGAAGCACCGGGTCAAACTAAACTTCTCTTACCTTAATTAACTCTGAATACAGTCTCTTTTGTTGCTGCTTCGCGAGCTTTTCTGATTTAAGTTCATGTGTTTCCTCCACTCCCCCTTTAGAAGCGAGAGCCTGGATCGGATTTCGTGTCGTTGGGAATGATGATCTCTTGCGCGCTCCAAATGCGCATCGAGCATGAGGCGGGCAGGCTGGGGCACTGGTCGGGGTTTGCGCTTCCCTTTTGCTTTTTTTAAAGGATGGCTATGCTGTGTGACGTTCCTGGCAGGCTTTGCTTCCTCTGTTTTTTAGTTTGGTAGACTCCAAATTCAACAGCGAAGAGCCGGGATACAGAATAGACCTGGGAAGCGGGGTAGTTGTCACGCGGGGAGGTTGTCACAAGGGCTATAGTCAGAAACTATGAGGTTTTAAGCCAAAAGCCCAATTAGACACATGTTTCTCTAGCAGTGGTTTTGCAGCAACTCTCTTAAGTATATATATTATATTATATATCACCCACATGTTCTAAACCCTTGTGACCTCAAACCCATTTCTTTCTTATATGAAACACTAAAAAACTAGAAGCAGAGTGACAGCCTCAGTCACCATTCACTTTCATTTAATGGGAAAAGTATGCAATGAAAGAGAATGGTGACTGAGGCTGTCAGTTCTTGACTTTCTGCTAAACATCTCCATTTGTGTTCTACAGAAGAAAGAAAAGCATGTGGGTTTCAAACTACATGAGGGTGAGCAAATAATGACAACATTTTCATTTTTCGGTGAACATTACCAGAGATTATTGATGTAGGAACGATTCATATTTATGACTGCTACGGCCTTGGATGTATTTAAATAATCATGTACAGAATCTGTAAGTTCGCACATTCTGTTCCACGCCAAATTAAGTGACCACATTTCATCAGTGTCATGTATAGAATCAATGTGTCAGCTCTTTCAGAAGATTGGATGTCAGGGGAGAGAGCCGTCCGGCAAACACACTCGCTTGGGTGGATGGACACCTGAGCCTCAAGGGTGGAGTTCAGTTTAGACCGCAGAGGTTTGCTTGCTTAGTTTATCCATCATACCTGAATCATAACCCTCATGCGTAACTTATCATTAACAGAAGGGAAACACAGGAACTTCCTCAAACCTAAAAAGTAGTGGTAGGAATTCAGGGAAAGGAATAATGCTCCCATTTCGTTGGCACTGAGCTCCGTATGATATGTGGGCTCTCAGTTCGGACAGATGAGGGAAACTCCCTCACAGATTGAGGATTTGGGGACCTGGCAGACATGGGGTTGTATATCAAAGGTCAGATTCCCCTGTCAGATGTTATGGTTCGCTGGGAGGATGGGATAAAATGACAGTTTTCCTCTGGGAAATGTGTGTGAGTATGTGAGGAGTGATGAGATCAGAAAGGTTTAAGAACTTTAAAACCATGAATGTCCAATTACACATCACTGTCCACAAAACCTGTACTTGGAGACACTTCTTACTCTGCTACCTTACTCTCAAGTAGGACAGTATTCACAGAATAGCATCTACAGATCAGTTCTGATGCTGAGAAATGCCTTGTAATTGACCTGCTATATTATTATGAAACATACAGTGGTGGCCATAAGTTACGGTACATTTTCAGAGGCTGCAAAATGAAAAATTAGGTGATAGAAAAGATAACAATTTAAGACTCCAAATTAGTCAGTTTATGGACAAATTGCACAAGGTCAAGGGGGTTATGATTTTGGGAAAGTCCATTTTTCTTCACTGTATATGGCTTCAAATAGACAGGCTGGTTAATACTTTATCTTTGTAAAATCATTTTCAGAACATCTCAGTATTTTTTGACTAAGCACTCTTTTGCTTTAATGACAGAAGCACTAAAAGTGGATAAACTACACAAAGGTTTATGTAAAACCTGATAATCATGATCTCCAGCGTGACTGATGAATCTTGTGCTGACTGATTGAAAAAAAAAAGAGTTCATGTTCAAACTCTAAAAATGGCACAATTTGATTAATGACCTTAAAATGGTGTAGAATTAAAATTACTGCTTATTATTATTATTATTATCCTAAAACATTCTGAGAAAAAACTGCTCTCAGACTTTTGGATCACACTGTATCATTTTCCAATTTCATGCTATCAGCATCTGGAGATGCAAGAAAGAGAAGCATAATATTCTGCATCTCATCAAATCATGATGCTGTGTGGTGACATAAATCCCATACAAAGAGAGAGAGAATGAAAGAAAAAGAGAGAGAAAATGCTGACATTTATTTCAGCGTCTCTTCCTAGGAACGGTATGAAACCAATATAAAGTGACTGAATTAGCTGTTCCATCTCAGCCTTCCCACATCCTCCCCTCTCGCCATTTTACACACTCCAAAGCTGTAACAACATCAGAGCAACCTCTTGAATTCTGCAAAAACAGTTTTGGACTGCCTGAAATGGGTCTGAATTCTCATCAGCAGGGTTGTAAAACCCCTCTGTCACACAGTCACTGGTGTGAACCGCCGCCTACTGCACTTGCAGTGGGTGCCTGGTCATCTGCAAACCTTATTATGCATTCTTTCCAGATAACATTACCCACAGCTTGAGCATTATGGTCAGTGGGTATGAACTGAAGAGCTATTACTGTACGGCTCATCTGTGTCTGTGAGGAAACAAATGTGTCACTGAGGGTTTAGTAAGAACTGATGTCTAAACATTTAGGGGATAGCAGCATGTTACGCCAGTCTATCTATCTGATGGCTCTTAGGCCTCTGTAGGGCCTGTGAAAGCATTCAACTTTTAAAGAATAAATTTGTCTTGACTCACTAATCTATTTAAATGTATTACATGACTCTACTGAATCCTTAACTCTGATTGGTTAATCACAACATTCTGCAGTCTTTGCAGTATTAAGACACTGTATAATGACACTAAACTGTATAATTAACCATTATCCCAATTTGCAACCATGCAATTTCCTACATAGTTTTGCTAGTTGCATGTCTGTCATTGCACCTTATCATCTCATTTTTTAATCATATAATAGGTATTCCCAAACTTTTTTGTCAGTTGAACGCTTTGGCCTAAAATATATACTTTAAGTCCTACTCAGATTTTAAGCAAGTATTTTAATAATTTAACAACACTTTTGCATGCTCACGGTTCTCTGATATTGGTTTATGGTCACATGACATCCAGGTAAACTAATAAAATTGCATGTTTCTTAGTAAGTGTTTTATTTTAATTGCTTTATAGTGTTAATTTTATTAGTTTGTTTTAAGTATACTTTATACTTTTAAAATCCCTAAGTCTGAACTGACTCGCTTATCCATTTAAACTCTGTGGAATACTTGTTTCTGATTGGTTAATCGCAACATTCTGCAGTTAATTTTTTTTTTTTAGTGTTTTAATTATTAGCTTTTCATCAACTCACAACCTCAGTTTGGAAACCCTGATTTAATAAAAAATAAACTCAGTGTTTGCATATATTTATTTAGTAAACAGTCATGTCAGGGTGCCGATCTATTTTTTGTACATTTGTCCTTACATATTATACACCCAAGGGATAAAGTATACTGTAATATATCATGTTCTTCGGATTCAGTGCTGTAAACGAAATAGGGAAGAAAATATTTACTTGTTTTCCACTCCATCTGGCAAGACGTCAACCCTGGCTTTGCTTTGACCCCGCAGTGGTCATCTTTCTCCAAAATGTTAGTACTGTGCCTCTCCAGGGACGTGTTTGCTCCAGTCTTGTTGAGGGTTGAGGATGTTGTAGTGGTAGGCCCACCCCAGCTGTCCCCTCTTCTAGCAGGCTCATGTTTATACTCCATCCCAGCCCGCTTCACTCCGTCCTTGCCTAAGAGACTCTCTTCTTTCGCTGAGCCCCCTTTAGCCAGCACGCTCGCCTGGTTGTGATAAAAGCTTTCTTTTTCTCAGCTGGGGTGTACGTTTGGCTTGTAAGAGGTGGTTTCGGGATCCCCGGATTGTTTTATGCCTTCCGACTTGTGAAGCAACAAGGATCAAAAGCAGGATCAAAGTCAAACTAAAGCACTACATTTTGCTGGACGTTTTCTTGGCAGTAATCCTTCGGAGTAGATGCGCTACCGCCCAGAGATGAGCTGAGAAATGTACTTTTGCTTTCAATCCACACAATATTATTCAAACTCTAACAAGACCTCCCTGGAGGTACTTCTCAATGCACCCTGGATCAGTTCCCATGGAAAAGTGCCAAGAAAATTTCACAAGTGGGATATGCTCTTTTGCAAATGCGGCAAAGGCTGGAAGACTATCCTCTGTTCTATTTGCGTCTGTTTTCGATCTTATATCCAGATATTTGTCTTTCTTTTTGAGTTTATCGCAATCTCCCCGAGACAGACTGTTTCTTTAAAGGCACGCGTAGCCCTTGCTCTCAAAACGTTTCAACAATGTCAAGATGAAGGGCAGTGCTTGGTGCTTTCCTGTCGTTTCATTAGCACATGAAAAAACACATTCAGCCAAAAGGTCATCCAAACGTTCTAGCTGAAGTTATTGTAGTTGCTAAACTTTCAAGCAGAGCTTTATTGTGCTCAGTCCATATGTTTGGATTTTAAACTGATGGATTCTGTAGTTTTCATTCTTTATCCCTGTATTACTGATCAAATCTCTCTGGGTGGCTTAAGCCAAGTGATATATTCTCTAACCCACCATCAAGAGCAGACCTATAGTTTATTTGCTCGTTTCAGATCTGGTCCAGAGAGGCTCCTCGGGCAAGTATATGGTATATCCAGACGGGGCTTAATGTCTTAACCTCTAGTTGTGTAGTTGAAATGAAAGGCCACTGGATGAACTTCCACTGCTGCCAGGGTATAAGGAGTCAGTGATTTTCCTCTCAACTGCTACTTCCTGAAACATACAAGATGCAGACTCAATCAACACATACTATGCTAATGCATTCATAAAAATAATTAAGAATATTAAATATCTCAACATTGAGGTGAGAAACCTCATGAAGGAAATATTCCTCTGTTTTTTATTATACTGTATGAAGGAGGGGTATTTCCTCTGGCACTGTGCACTTGATATCATTTGTGAAAATGACACCCCACCCATTGTCAAATCAGTGGGAGGAATGAACTGCATTTCCTACATATGAAGTTAAAACAATGCATATCTCATTTTCCTCCTGACTAATATCAAGGAGACGGGATAATGAAAGGAATAGGAGTTGCCCAATTAGGAGTTTTTATTTTATAAAAAGGACTGTAAAAGGAAGGAAGGTCAATATTTTTCGAAGCTGGAACATGTGAAATCTGTGTAGAAAGACTCACAGATTTTATAATATTTTTTCATTACAATTATACATTTCGCCCTCTAAATATTTTGACTAATTTTTCTGAGGACTTTATTTTTAGTAAAATATATATATATATTAAATCATTTATTGTAGCAGGCTGTTCAACACCATTTAATACTTTAACCATGTTTAAATCCATTTTTGCAGTTTTTTCCTCAAAACCACTGCCAAAAGTCCACAGATTCCACTTGGACCACCTAAAAACCCATGAAACGCTATAAATTACTGACTAAACTGTGCTCAGTATAAGAATCACCTCTAAAAGCTTAAACTAAAAAAAATTTTGGTGAACTATCCCTTTTAAAAAGTCATGCTTTTTAAAGGTTTATGGGTGGAGTCACTATATAAATCATAAATATCTGTCGGTTTCATAAATTTAGGAATTTTCTGTATTAGGAAAGGCTTTGACTGTTTCAGTTGCATGTTGAAACAGGACAGTGTGTTAATTGGCAATTGTACAAATAGCACAGTCTAGTCTCAATAGCACTGAATCACCCTGTCAGCTGAGTGTCGTCTCTCTCACATCCTGTAGGCTATAGCAAGGCCGCGGGTCACATGAGGTAATAAGACCCCATTAGTCTTCATCACCCCCTTTCAAACACTGTTTTAACTAATAACACCTATGACAAATGAGCGGTCTGTTTCACTCTTCCAGTGATTAGCTCGACCCCTGTGCGTTTATGTTTGGGAGTTTACGTCCCGCCCACTCCAACAGTTGACTCAAAGTGGCCACAAAAACCACACCCACTGTTCATGCCCTCCATGCCATCCTCCACAAATAAAGACAATCAACTCAACAAAACAAACACTCTCGCCCACAAAAGCCTCTCACAAGCTCTCTGCCTTTCACTGCTTTGGACGAAACATAAAGAGCAGTTGCTTTGTTTTGTAATGCTTTTGAATAATGTGACCTCTGACGATGCTCTGACAATTTTTTTTTTTTTTTTACACTGGCAGATAAGTATAAAATATCTGGTTACACTTTACTTGAAGGGGTGTGCATAAGACTGACATGACACCTTCATAATCATGACATGACACATGTCATGAATATGAAGGTTTTTTATGCATGTTTATGACAACTGTCATTAAGTGTCATTCGCTCAGTTATGTAATTTTTAATGCAAAAATGACATTGTTTGAGATGTCTTTGTTATGGGCTAGGGTTAGGGGTAAGGGTAGGGGTAGGGTTAGGTCAAATAATGTCATCTTTGCATTAAAAATGACATAACTGAGCTAATGACACTTAATGACAGTTGTCATAAACATGCATGAAACCTCCTTCATAATCATGACATGTGTCATGTCATGATTATGAAGGTGTCATGTCAGTCTTATGTACACCCCTTCAAGTAAAGTGTTACCAAATATCTAAATATTAAATATTTCATACTAGCCACACACACACACACACACATATATATATATATAATATAGTTTAAAAATATTTAAATATTTAATACATATGTATAAAATTTTATTAATATTTCACAATATTTCTGTTCTTACAGTATTTTTGATCAAATTAATGCAGCCTTGGTAAGAACAAGACCTCTTTCAAAAATAATATGGAATTTTTTCACTGAATTTTTCAAGATCTGTTGGTTTTTGTTACTCATACTTTTGTCAAAGTGACCTAATGTAAAGAATATTCCATTTAATTCCTTATATTAAGCATGTCACATCTTACTGTACATCAGGGAAGCTCAGACTATCATCTCATAAAATTCTGTTTAATTGCATAGAATGTTGCTGTTCCTCATAAAGTTGCCAGCTAATTAGCAATCAGCTAAATCTTTTACTTGCCAAAACATCTTGAAGACTGAAAGCTGGTTGAGAGAAGGCTGAAAGCATTTGAACTACAGGGCAAATCTTATGTAAAAAAAAAATCAGTATAATGATAAATCTTTAAGCGTCTTAAAGTGTCAGAGTATGCTTATCTTATCTGATTTCACTTTCCACGTACTATTTACATTACAACATTAACATTCCAGCCTACCTGCACGGCTCTCTCACATTTCTCTAACGATTTGCCATCATTTGATTTATGAGTCATTCCAATCCAATGAGGGCACACTTGGCTCATACTCCAATCTAATGAGCCGTATTGAGCTCTACCCATCACATTTCTTACGTTATCAGTCCCGAGGCACCGGATGCAGGTACTGGGAGATAGTATTTGTGTGTGTTTTGGGCTATATCCGTTACAGTGCATAATATGAGCAGTAATAGTGTATGTAACGGTGTCTGACACAGCGTTTTGATAGACCTCCGGGGTCCGACAGGTCTCTCTAATCTCCCAGATCCATTACAGTCCTCCAGGGCCAGATCCTTCAACCGTACGCCACGGCACAATGCAGAGACCTGCTCTTCAACTCGGCTTCTTTCGCACAAAGGCCTATTGAAGCACCTGTAAGTGGCCTGAAAAATAATTTGGGGGTTGCACTCTACATTTGGCATTCTTTGAGAATAATTCTCAGCAGATAGCAAGCATGCCTTGACTTGCACAGGCTGATAACAGACAGCAAAAACACCATTAGTTATAAACTTCAATGAGGCTCAGAGACATGGTGCTTGTTTTATAAGGGTACTAAGTATATAGTGGGCACATATATAAATTATACAGGAAAACAACTTGTCATTGAAATCATAGATGTGCAAGGTCTCTGTGTTGGGTTGTGCATTTCAATAGCAAACTCAATCATGACACAACTGTCTTTTTTGTATTTGTCTAATATTTGAAGTTAACTGATTCTGTTATTTTATGATATCTGTATTGTATATAACACTATATAAACATGACTTAAAGTCTGCAGAGAATCACTTGGAAGAATAATAAAATAACAAAACCAGGTGCTTTGGAATAAAGTGTAAACACTGTAACTGTTTTAATTTCATTTTAAATGGCTCATTAATGAGCCATAAACACATGAAAAAGAAAAACTAGCCTATTTGGACTCTGACAAAGCAATAAATCCAATACTAAACTTATCTAGCAGATCCAAATAGCAGATAAAACTTTAGTACCATTAAAAAGCTGCGACTTAATAAGTCTTGCAAATTATGCCACTCTATAAAAGTTCAGATCAGATAAAGGTCAGTGACAGATGCTCAGCATGACGTCTCTGCTAAACAGAACCCCTGCCTAATGTATAAGTCATTACTGTCGCTAAGAAACTCCAGCACCGGATATTCGTTCTACTGTTACTGCACGCTGCTCAAATTTATCATCATAAGAACCACACACAGGCAGGACAAAGAACAGCCAAACAGGCAAAACATGAAGCCCATTGCCAGTGAGATTACACCTCCACAGGAGGAGAATGAAGTTAACATCCTCAATTATTCAACCCAAATATTTAGAAAGATCGACTTCAGAAACATTCCTCCCGGTTGCAGCTGGCTACCTCATGCAGTAGGTCCTTCAAGGATGCAGTTTGCGATTCAACAGGTGATAAAGCTGTTTGTTGATAACACAATGCCAAGAGAAACTCAATGAAAGTCTGGAGCTGATGGTAGACTCACCTGTACTCCCAAGTGCTTCGGTGTGTATGTGATGGTTAGTTTGTACAGCCCCTTTTCAGGTCCTCCTTGCGTTCACTTCCCCCTCTGTCTCACATGGAGTTACGCTCTCGTTCTCGCTCTCTCTTTCTCTCTCGCAGACCGAAAGAAGGGAAAAGGGGGTGTGGACGAGCAGGAGTTGGAACACAGAGAGTTCTTTGTCTGCCTTCTTCATATGGTTTCCTTCAAGCATGCATACTGAACACATTATACCATTATATATTTTCATATTTAAAGTAGGGGTGTTTGAGGATCGTTGTGCACTTTGCTCTTTGTCCTGCTCAATTTTTTACATCGGACAGGGGAATAGAACAAACGCAGCATATGCATGCACTAAAACTGCCAATATGTGCTTGTTTCTGATTGCTAGGAGTTATAAAAAGTAACCAGTGTCGAGTGTTTTCTCTTGAGAAGAATAAAGTGTAACACAAAAGGGCCTTGCAGATTGGTTTCACAGGCATGGAGAGCCCCCGCAATGATTCTTGAGCTGCGTGTTGAAGCAAAGTAAGACACTTAAAGTCTCAATGGGATGGGATCTAAAGCCCACTGATCTCCCGACAGAGATGTCTGTCTGAGAACAGACATGCGAGATGGAAAACAAGGTATCTGTGGCAGGACAAATACTATGGTTAGATTAGAGACTTCAGAGCATGTTTAATAGTTATTTTAGTGAGAACGATCTTTATGATATCTTAGTGTTGTAACTAAGCTCTGAACTGTATCATCTCTAAGTGCTTTCTCATAGTTGGAAAAACTCTCAGAGCAAATCGTTCTTGTCTGAAACACTGAGCTCCTTTGTAAACCCATCAAATATTTGCTTCTGTTTTGAAATGTCATACCTGGGTGATATTTGAGGCCGTCAGCCATATTCAGACTATCGTCTTGGTCGTATCCAGAATAAAGGCGCTCGTCAGCAAAAACTAGGTCAGACCTATGACGAGAAGTATCAAAAAACAAGGTCATGGTTATTTCACTTGTTAACTTATGCAATTATTTAATAACAATAATTAACAAATTCATAATTTTATAATAATTATTTAAAACTATTAAAATGGTTAAAATCAATTAAATGAATTATGCAGCCTGACCCATATGCAAATTCCCCAGGGGAAAAGATCATAAGAATCTCAAGGCATGTCTTTCAAAGTTTCAAAAATGAAACAAACATGGACGATGCACATTATACATACATACATAGTCTTTTCTCAGCAATGAAACAAACCCAAACTGAAAAACAGACATATATATATATATATATATATATATATATATATATATATTGCAAATTAATGTCAAATTAAAAATGGAAAAATTAAAAAAATATAATGACTGTAAATTATTTTTATACATTTAGCTCTACGGCTAACGTGCTGTTGAGAAATCTTTGATTTGACTAGTTGACCTTTGAACTGAACCTTTAAGCTGTACTGTATATAGGGGGAAAACTAATAATTTAGTCAGTGTGCTACCTTGTTTAACTAGTGGAATGCTAATGCTAATTTAACTACTTAAATTCCTGCAAATCCTAAGAAGAATGTCAGTTTGCAATATGCAATATCTCTAACATCACAGTACATTAGAATAGTTTGTGATGTGATTTTCAAAATATGCATCTGTTTATGCAAAGTCAGAGGTGCACACCAGCATAAATGCCAACTCTCCAGTGTAAAGCAGGCCTTTTCTCTTCTTTTCTCTTTCTTTGACTCTTCATTCTATCCCTCCCGCCTCTGAAAACATATTTGTTTTTTCCCCAACGCCCTCTTTACAGCTGGTCAGCCTGTCATTGCTTTTCTTCTTTCACCAGTCTAACGTGACTTTCTCAAAGGGCAGCTGTGTCTGCATATGTCTAGAAGTGTGTGTGCATGTCTCACTGTAGCATCTGTATCCATGTGTGGCTGAACGGACCAGTGGAGGAAATGTTAGAACACATTCCATGAAATCTGGGCTTTTCTTCTGAAGTGTGTGTGGAATTTCCTAAGTGTTATGGTTTACATTCTCCTCTTTTGAGTCTCTCTGTTACTGAGAGAAGGCCATAGCAGAGTAGTCTTTGATTGGAGTCATACATAGCCTGTAAATGAACCTCTCCGTCCCCCTCTTCCTGGAGACCACCAAAACCCTGTTGAGAGATGAAACTGAATCCAACTGAGTTAAAAAATGTTTGATTATGCTCCACTGGCAATTGCAAAAGCCCCACGGGTGTCCAGGACTTCAAGGAGGTCAATGACACAATGTTATCCAGATATTCTAGCCTCACGTAGCCAGACTACATGACTAAACAGAGAAAGTTCTAGTCCACATTCCAGGTTATGGACCAAAACTGTCAATTTAAACAGGAAGAGACCATCTGACCGGCATGGAAAGTGACAACCTTCATATTTCAGTGGGTTTTTTTTTTTTGGGGGGGGGGGGGGTATATTTAGGAGCTGATTCTGATATCTGAAACAGATTATGCACAAAAAAACATAGCATTGATTTCACAAACAAAATGAAATATACTTTTTGTTTGTATGTATCTAGTCAACTCAATTGCCTGAACAAAACTCAAAATAAATATTCCATACACTGTACAGTATATTTCAAAGATCTGATGACACTAACTTGGCAAAACATTCGGAAATATGGTGATTTCTCATCCTCAAAGCCAAAAAAAAATACACAATGTGGAAAGTCAAATTACAAGTTACCTCATCAGGAAATACTTTCCAGTGTAATTATCAGATGATCATCAAACAGGCTCTTTCCACTTCTAGGGTGTGACATCTGAAGCCCATCCAGACCCTGAATTAAAATAAAATAAAATAAATATTTTCAGTAGCATATATATATAGATATATATATATATCCAGCCATGAGAATAGACTTTTTTTTCATATTAAATTCTTTTTTAAATCATATGTACTTTTTTCCTCTCATTTGAATTTGTTAGAATGAAAGTAGTTTTTGTGTCCCGAAATACCGAAGGAAAACTGTTTTAATTAGAGAAAAATTCCAGAAACCAGGGCATTTTACGGCCTCTCTTCTTTCACAAGGCCTTTTCCCACTATATCTTCATCAGAGTGACTTGTGTTGATTTATGCCAGAGAGCGACCAGCGCTGCAGACCCTGCAGGGCCTGCTGAACTGCGGTCTAGAGCAAAGCGCGTACCAGACGGCCTGCCCGAACGCGGTGAAGGGTGTGGGTGTGCGATTGAGCAATGACATGAGAAATCACAAAGTCAAAATCTCTGAGAGCAAGCAACTGGGCGTCTTCATGTGGCCAGAGTTCCTCTACTCCCATCCAAAACCTCAACCAGACTCAATACCCCCTGCTCCCCACTCCCCATTCTAGCTTAACAAGCACTGCAACGTCTTTGTTTTATGGAGCATTTCTTGGCCTCTGGAGGTGTTTTAAAGAGTTCCTAAAACAAACGCTTTCACTGCTTAATGTGTATTTATGTCATTTGTCAAGAGGGAAGTACAAATCAAGTCCAATCTCTCTTCAGTCTACAAGGCTCCTGCATTGATGAGTATCCATCCAGACCGCAAACAAACCCGGAGGTGAGAGCGGTTGGCGCTGGTTCTGCCAGCAAAGTGAGAGAAACTCCTAAAAGATATGAATCAGCATTACAAGTCTGGATTAATCATAAGACACACTTAACAATCACTGCTATTTGGTTTCTTACCTAGTGCTGTTTTGATAACTTGCTTAATATGACACATACTGGCTCCGTTGTGTAATCCATCACCACACAAGATATGATTTTACACGGGCCAACGCAAACAAACAGCAGATATGGCCATGAAATCGTTTGCGCAATAAACGAAGACTGAGAGTCGGGCCTTCTATGGGTGCAGCAATGTTATTCCAGACATCTCGCCAATCTCAGGTGTGTTTGCCAGTCTCCAGGCAAATGCACCTGAAAAGAGATGGTGTTAATGCTCTAGAGAGATTTTTCCACCACACTGTAGAGTTAGCACCTGAAAACTCTGAAACATCTCATATCGAACATTTCCTCCCACTGATCGATAAATCTCCATGACACAAAGATCTACCTTTGAAGTCACCCCAGGCTTTTAAACTTAAGTTGCACTCCCAACCACTGATAGATTCCTTGTTCATGCACAGCTTTCAAATTCAAAATCCAGAATAGATTCTTATTCTCTCAACTAAGTTCAAGTGCACATTTAAAGGGGTCATGACATTCCCTTAATCACTGAAGAGGTATTTGTACCATTAAAACATCATGCAAGTTTTATATCTTTAAACATCCTCCTCAGTATTAAAAAAACATGTAACCAAGCTCCAAAAATGGCTCTTTTGGATGTTGTGGGATTTATGATGTCACACAGGCAAATACATTTACATACAACTGCCTCTAGAGCAAGACATCGAAGAATAGTTTTACATCATAGCATCATAGGCCCCACCCACTGACATTCAGTCGCTTAACGGCAAACTTCTGTGTTGTGTCAAAAGAAAATGGAACCTGTTATAATCAATGACGCTGTCTACGCTGGATACAGTATACAGATGCATGTTCAGTTTCTGACATTTTTTAACAATATAGTTCAGTTTCTGACACACTTGAACTACTGCTGACAACAGGAAAAATGGAAAAGTAAAAGAACTTTCACCTCGACGTGTCCTGTTTAAACCGCTTGTTGTACAGACTGCAAGTGAATAGTGTATTTTTAATGGCATCCCAGCATGTTTGTTCAGAGCATTTGACTGCAGACTGTTTTGTAAACAAGGTGTGCTATAATGGAAAATATGCAAAGTAACGTGTTGAAAGATGAAGCAACTGTATCTGGATCCAACTGTATCTTGGATCTGACAGCAGCTATATCACAAAGCATAAGTAAACAATTTCATAATGTTTGTAAATTTAAAGGTTTTATATGGATAATGTTTTTATAATTTGTACTTACATGAAATAACAGGCTATTGATACTTTTTCCCATGCAATGGCATTTCACAACAGTGGCAGTTTACTGACAAGGCTTACAGAAGACGCCCCTCAAAACGGATCATTTCAGACAGAGTCAGAATGAGGGCTGAAAACAATAAATTTGGCAAATATATGACAGTTTTTTTGTGCAAAAATATTTTTGTGCAAAAAACACTTTACAGTTTCATTTATAAAGGCATAGTTCACCCAAAAATGAAAATTCTGTAATTATAAATACATAAAACTTATGTTCACGATTACTTTGTGACATATTTAGCAAGCAAAATTAATTCTCTACAAAACGCACATTCACTGAGTAAAAAGAAAGTAGATTTCTGAAAATGTGACAACAAAACACAAGGAGGACGGACTTGTTTTTACACTGAATTTTGCATAGAATGAGAAAAAGAACCTAAAAGATATTTAAAATTTGGAGTTGGGGAAAAGTTTCAACCTGTCTTGTGCATTTTCGCTGTTTCATTGGCTGTTGCTCACTGCTGGTCTCTGGCTTGTCAAAACAGTGTGCGTCTCTTGATGACTGGTTGGCCAGATTTCAAACCAGCATATTTTCCTTAAAAAGCCAAAAAAAATATTAAGGCGGAGACATGATGATCAAAACTATTATTATGAATGCATAATACAGTCTTGCATTACACATCTGATTTATAGAACGGTAGATTACTGTGCATTCAGGTCATACTGCAATTCCACCCAGCGCACAGCATTACAGGGCATTGAGGAACGGCTGCAAACACTGTTATACGTCTTAATGATGCTAATACAAGAAAGAATGACAGGAAATGGGTGGGAGCTTTTCCTCAGAATGGCACAGACACCTCTGAATTCCTGGCGTAACACTCACATTGACGTGGCATAGATCACCACCAAGTAACCAATGGCTGCATTCTGCTCATAAATCCTGTACTGACATACTTTTGGGTATTAGAATGCAGTTTTAATTATTGTACACATTTAGATGATGGTGTTTAGCCACAGGGTAAGCAAAAATCTCTGGATGAACTTTAACAAACAGAAAAATGATGGGTTGTTTTTAAACATGCCCTGGGAAAGAACTGAAGCGCAGATGAGAACCAGAGTGGGACAGCATTTCTCTCTCAGCCTGTTTTGATCCCCATTCCCTAGATTGTAATCAAAATCATTCCAAGATGCAAATAAACAAAATATCTCAGGAACAAGCTGGCTTCCCTGCCTTAGTGAATTTGAGCTCAGAGACCTGGGGTGAATTCATTAAACAGTTGCATACCATATTTCACCCTGTATCTTACTCACCAAGCGCCTGCAAAACAGGGTAAGCATATTTTATGGGTGTTTATGCGGTTATGTGATTTGCATAATTCCTTTAGTGAATCAGAAGTTAAAACAAGCAGACAGCGCCTGCAAATAAACAATGCTATCAAGAATAATTATTTCTCAGCGAAATCCCGCTAAGTCTGTAATACAATGCTATGAGAAATCGTAAAGAATTTAACAGCTCTAGTTCTGATTTCTCTTTAAGATTCCAGATGTTTCAACACTGATTTGGAAAAAAATATATACAATTTTATTGCCAAATGACGAGATACCTTTTTTTAATTTATTTTTTTTAATTAAAATTGTTCACACAGAGATGTTCACACAGACTTTCGAATGACTCTTTACAAAATTTTTAGGATGCAATGTTAATGCAATCCAATAACTGGCCTAAAGCATACTGTTAAAAACAATACTACAAACAAAAACGTAGTTCATATTTCATTAGATTTATAAAACACTACTTACAAAATTTATATTGTGCATTTTTATGTTTTCATATGAACATGTTTTCATACAACCAATCTTTGATGATAGAAAGTCTCACAGTGAGTTGTAAGCTGGATGTGTTTGATTCACTAAAAATATCCAATTCATTTAGAAATCAGACTACATTGTTTGCACTGTTTTTTTTTTTGTTGTTTTTTTTGTTTGTTTTGTTTGCTTTTTTTTTATTCATCTAAAAGAAATTCACTAGAATCATTTATTTAGGTGTTAAACTACACTGATTCCTCTCCTTGTTTTTGATTCACTAAAAATGACTATTTTAAATCATTCATCTGGGAATCAGACACACTTGTTCGCTCTGTAGATTTTTGATTCACTAAAACAAAAACAACTCATTAGAATCATTCATTTGGGAATCAGAATACACTGGTTGTACTGTAGATATTTGATTCACTAAAAATACCAAAAACATAAGATTTATTTGTTCAGGTGTTGGATTACATTGAATGCGCTGTAGGTTTCTGATTCACCAAAAAGCACAACTTACTAGAAACACTTATTTGGGAACCAAGTTACATTGTTTGCACTGTAGGTTTTTAATTCACTATAAAGAACTGACTCATAATATTCATATGTTTGGGTGTCAGATTACTTATCCCCCTCCCCATCTTTGAATTCCGCTCCCTATGTGATTTTTCTCCATGCTGCAAATGACATTAGGCTGATGAGGCTGTAATATCAGAACTTGACTTTTCTCTCTCTTTCACTCTCAATTTTCTTTCTCTCTCTCTCTCTTTCTCTAACCCTTTCCCTAACTGTGGATGTGTAATTCAGCATTCCAGGGACTCAGTGGCCCCCAATGTGATTGTGCTGCACTGTGTGTTTCATTATATAAGCCAGTGCTGCTGTAATGAGCAGGGGCTCATGTCCTTTGTATGGAGGCCTCTCTTTTTTACTTGGTCACTGGAGACCGGCAGCAATTAGGGGCAGAGCAGATACACCGGGCTATGTCAACATTTACTAAGAAATCCATTGCCTTTCTCCATCGTACGTCAATAAACGAATCTATACCTCTCTGCTAATGCTCCGTACGTTCTCCCAGGTTTTTAATTAAGATGTTTTGATGATTTTCAAATGTCCAGACCACTCTCACGGCTTTTCAGACTGCCCAAATATGGTGCTTGTGTCTGATAGCCTCTTAGGAAAAATATGAATCCCATGATTCATAGCGCTATTTGTACAGCTACCTCTCTTTCCCTCCTTTTGCAACAGGCCTGGGAGCAATTACGCTCTATGACTCCAGCCATATGTGCTCGGGCTTCTCAAATTCTTACTCTCTGATTTAACCCCCCCCCCCCCCCCCTCATATCTTTTCCATTCAATGACTTGAAGTATTTTTATTCTTTGGACAATGAACAATACTTCAATGCTTTTTTTTCTCTTTACAATCTTTCTTTTCCATCACCAGCTTGTCTGCCTTTCAGCAATCATCCCATGTCATTGCTTTTCTTGTACATTCAAAGGGGAAATGAATATGGAATAATTACATAATGATCTAACCTTATGTGTGAATTGAGCTACCGATGAAAGCTTCCTCCCTGGCTCAGCCGGATCGTTTTTAAATACACTCAAAGAGGCACTTTTTCAGCCCTGCCTGGTTATGTCCTATGGTAAAAGTTGACCACAAGACTGATCGGAGAACAGATTTGTGGTTTCTCTCATAAAAATTGATCCCGGGATTCAGGGAAAGCCCTGACATTTTACACTCCTTTCTTCACTGCGTACTATGCGTTATTTAACCATAGGGATCTCCATTAGCCCCTGCTGTGGAAAACAGGACATTTTGAGCAAGGCAAAGTGCCTCGGGCCATGGAAACAAAACCAAGCCTTTCAACAGACAGAAAGGGCTCATTCAAGTTCACCGCCTCCATAGAGGAGCAACGGAGTTCCAGGGCATGAGCCCAGACCACCCTCAACCCCCCCAATGAGCTGTCCTGCAGCTGTTAGGCAGATGCCTTGATCGTGGGCCTTGGGATGACCCCACTTCTAGAGATTGTCCAGGGGAGCAGATAAACAGACCTACTTTGCCTCTTACACCCAGTCAAACAAGATGAGATGAAAGGAGAATGTCAAGTCGCTGATGTCGTGCCTCAGAGTTGTAGATCAACGTCAGGCTGTATATTTTTGCACATGCTACTTTTGAGCTTGAAATGAGGATGTGCACATCAGATTACATCTCTGCCTTTTCCTGAATCCGTCTAAGTCTTTGTGCTGAAACATAAGCAGCTGTCTGCGCTGACAGCATGTCAGAAACGAGTTTAAGCTCAAACTTGTGGTTGACAGTCATTTTAGGACTACTGTTACACCTGGGTTGTTTAATCGGTTTCATCACCAGTTAAAGGATTAGTGTGACTCAAAAATGAAAACTATGTCATTATTTACTCACTCTCACCACGTTCCAACTGACTTTGTCTTCTCTGTAACACAAAGGGAGGATTTTGCAGAATCATACTGTAATAGCATGGAAAAGAACGACTAATAAATGTGACGTTTCTTCAAAATTCATGCTAAAGCACCATAAAAGATCATATCATTGGTACAGGCCATGAAAAAACCTATGGGTGAGAAAATGCAGTCATTATTCACTAAAAGGAGTGATTCTTGAAAGAATCTTTCTGTTGAGTTCTCTACTGAATCATTTGATCTAGTTCACATAATTGATCTGAAAGAAGAAAGAACATCATCAGGGTGAGTAAATAACGGAATTTCTTCTTCTTTTTTTTCCACCAACAGTTAAAGGATTAGTTGAGCCATCAATGAAAACTGTGTCATTTTTCACTCATCCTCAAGTCACTCCAGGAGGATTTTGGAGGATTTTGAAATTGTACAGTAATTGTATAGAATAAGAATGACTAATAATCCACACTTGCTTTCTAATTTCAAAAATTAAAGATTATATAAACGGTTTATAAACACCTGTACCATATTCTGAAACTTCTGAGGTCATAAAAAAGTGAGAGAAAATTGTCATTATTCACTAAAAATCTTCTCCTTGGTGAGAGAAGCATGCAGTGATTGTTGAATAAAGCATTCTGCTGAGTTGGATCTTTCCAGTGAATCCAATGATCTAGTTTACAAAACTGATCCGAAGGAAATCAAGAAAAAAAGAAGAAGAAAAAAATAAAAAAATTCACCACTAGTTAAAGTTTTAGTTAACCCAAACATGAAAACTGTACCATTATTTACCCTCACGTCATTCAAATCCAATCTGACTTATTTTCTTCACTGTAAAACAAAAAGGGGATTTTGTACTGCACGGAAACCAATGACTAATAAATGCGCACTTGCTTTCAAACTTCAAAAATGATGCAAAAGATCATATAAATGGTACATACAACCTACGCACTATATAGTCTTCTGAGGCCATGAGAAAAGTTTTGTGAAAGAAAATTTAGTCATTATTCACTGGAAATCTTGACAATAACCTTAGCTCTCCTTTGGCACATTCTCCTTGTTAGGAGAAAACGTGGTTCTCGAATGAATCGTTCTGTAGAGTTAGATCTTTCCAGTGAATCATTTGTTTTTGTTCACAGAAATGATCTAAAATAAATATCTAAAGATCATTATCTATTAAGATTATAATTTGAACTGGAATACCCCTTTAACACAGTGGCGAGGCTACATAAGGGCCAGGGTGCCACTATCCCACTCAGATTGATGGCTGGTCCACCCAATGAATTTATGTAAAGAGTAAGTAAGATCCCTCTTACTAAATGCAAGAGCTGTCAATCTACAATGGTTTGCTAATGTTTGGTGAAGCTATAAACCAAAACACAGCCACTTGTATTTACTGTTCACATGTAGCCTATTTGGTATTGTTTGGTCTCCTGAAACAATTCTGCTTGTATTCTACTAGTTGAGACCTTTTCAAGGATATATGACAAGACTATCTGTTATGTATGCTTAACATCACATTTTCATATTATTAAAGTTACAGTAAAGTCATATTATTATTTCCAGTATTTTCAGCTCATATTTTTGGCACTGGTGGTTTTGGCACTTTCAAAGGCACTGAGGTCCACCCTGTTTCAACAAGGTCCGCTCACTTGAAAATTTCTGGCCTTGCACTGCTTTAACAACATCAGCACGACATCCAGGAAGGTCTCTAGGGCTTTAATGCTGTAATGTTCACTAACATGCTCGCAACTTAACAATGACCTCCCTTTCCAAGTAAACAGACATCCAAAAACAAATATAGATAAGCAGAAACAGACTAAACAGGGTTTTTGAGGAGGGTTTATGTCTCACGCTCTTGCATTTATCCTCTGCATTTTTCTCTTTTTTAAAACCCTCTTTGGGCAGCTGGATTTTGATGCTTATTCCATGCAGAACTTCCTGTGGTTTTACTGGCCCTCTCGGCTACTTGACAGGGTTAAAAGTCAACTATCGGTGTGTGTCCTGTTCGTTCAGCTCTAAAAGAGAGGCTTATCGTTTTAATGGAAGGTCTGTTGTGTGTTGTTAACAGCCTCACGTACGGTCATTCAGGTGTTTAATGGGGCGGAGGTTGATAGTGCACTATCAGAACATAACTGTGTCTTTGAGATGTGATGTATGGACCAACTGGAGCTGGGAAAAGAATTTCCTTTGTTTCAAAGGAAATGGGAGGCGATAGAAAGGGAGGTCTGGCCAATTTGACGTTACCTTTTTAGTTAGACAGCCTTTTCTAAAATCGACGTGATTCATTAGGGTGTGTGACCTCACTGAAACTACATTTCTTTTATATGTGTCAGTTCTGC
>JAFVLL020011986.1:0-15059 GCA_021397915.2 Tor tambroides
TGAGGAATGTTTCCAACACCTTGTTGAATCTATGCCACGAAGAATTAAGGCAGTTCTGAAGGCAAAAGGGGGTCCAGCCCGGTACTAGCAAGGTGCACCTAATAAAGTGGCCAGTTAGTGTATGTATATATATATATATATATATACACACACCGGAAGAGCAAACGACGGACACAGTGGGTGTGGCGTCAGGCCTTTTATTCAACAGAAATAATAAAAATAAAGTGTCCAAAGGAAAAAATAGTGTCCAAAATAAACAGGGGATCTGGTGTCCTCGTCGTGCTGTGGGGTTCGTGAAGGAGGGGTAGTGTTCGGGAAGGGAGGGTCCAGGTAAGGGGCGGAGTCCGGCGGCCGCACGCGCTGCCCTCTGGGGTCCGGGGTGCGAAGGGCGGCGGTTTCATCCTCCTTTGGCCCGTGGCGCTTCCAGGGGTTTAAACAGCCCGGCATCCTGGCCCGACAGCCGTCTTACGGGTAGGCATATATGCATATATATATATATCAGGGGTTGAACGACTTCTGATTTTTTTAAAGTCGACTTTTATGTGATGAAAGTCGAGTCGAAGTCGACTAGTCGCTGATGACGTCATTAATGAACAAATAAGTCTGGAGCTGTGACAAACACCTTGTGCACAACTATGGCATATGACACAGCGTGGACCACATGGCTATTGCTCCTATAACAGCTTATTTTTATCAGTTCTTACGTCTTTGTGTCGTTGTATTTCTCACAGATTTCTGCTCGTTCTAAATCAGATACAGATAAGTAGCACAGTAAAGATTACCTTCATATGAATGAATGCATTAATGAGAGCGATTGCGTGTGTGAATTAATTCTACCTGGCAGCATCTCTCTACTAGTAGTGAAGCTGTGGGGTTTAGTTATTAAGAAATATATGGTTGAACTTTTCAGTTTCTAAGCTATTTTATCGAGAAATCACAGAGTAGTGTTGACAATAGATTTCCGCGCTGAATGATTCTGTGCGTGCGATCTGCGCGTGATGTATTGTACGCACTACTGTCTGTAGCCTGTGTGTGTGCGTTACAGTGCAGCTGCACATTAGATTAGAACGCCCATTAACTTACCTGTATAATAAGCTGTTTAAAACATGCATTCTCCCATTCAATTTCGAGCATCCAGTAATATAATCACACGTCTTGTGGAGCACTTTCAGAGTATGAATTAATTTGTAATTTTAACTGTTTGGAAATGGAGCGTAAATGAAGTCGATTAGTCGCACTGAAGTCGATTAGTTATAATATTAGTTATAATATTATTTTTTATTAAACTAATGTTAAAAAAATACTAATTATTTAAAAATAATAGAATAATCAGCATAATATAAAATACCATATATTGAATTTTATATTAATATAAAATGTAAAATAAAATATAGGAATCAGTGTTACTGTGCGGCTTGATTTGGTGCAAATCTTATTGTCTTTTTTTGTTTTGTTTTGTTTTGCTTTGCTTTGCTTTGCTTTGATAACCAGAGTTTGCATTAGTTTTTATGACACTGTGGCAGGGTCGGAAATTAATCGTGACTTGTTGCAAAAATGTCCCCAAAATCAACTAAAATCCCTTCAAATTCAAAATACGGGGACAAACAAAATGCCGAGTTGAAGTACGTGTATTATAGCTGTTGTGATTAAAGCTAAATGTGAAATGAATGAAAAGTCACAGTGTTTCGTATATAAAAAGCACCTTCCCTTAATAATATCTTCATCTTTGCCTTTACTTTGGGAAATGGCTCACTCTGATTTTGCACATTTCTACATTTTTCACTCCTTTCCTCTTTTTTGTGTGCAGTATGCATCAGTCGGTCGGTAGGCGTGCTGTCTGAGATTAATATCAGCATGGCTGTTGGTCTCTGAGGATGTTTGCATTGTGACTGACTGGTCAGTATTTATGCCGTTTTCTCCTCAAGCGCACACAGGCTTATTGGAGCTCTATTTCATGCCATCGGTTGCCTGGGGTCAGAGGTCAAGCTGATCACGATCGTCATTGGCTGCGGCTCGTTTAACTGCGTTCATGTGTGTGTGGAGCTCTATCATGCGTCATTGATATGAGGCATTAGCCGTAGGTCTGCTTGACCCAATCTCACCCCGTTTATTTGACACAATAAGTTCAGAGCTCAGAAGGGTCGGACACCTCATCAGATGGGTAGGCTTGAGTAAAGCTCATCTGCTGTCCCCTGAAGCACCAATCCTCTCCTTTTAGTTTCAGCTCTCGCTCCGCTAGAATTGCAAAACAAGCTTACATGTTAAGGGACTTAAAGATGTGCTTAAAGAAAACAAACAAACAAACAAACATGCATATGTATATGTATATATAAAAACATACATATATATATTTTATTTTATATTTTATATAAATTTTTAATTATTTTGTTTAATTAAAAAAATGAAAAAAAATATTTTAAAGTTAAATTATTCTAAAATATAAATTATTTAAAAATTATATTATATTATATTATTATTTTATTATTATTGTATATTATGTTTAAATGTTATTTAAAAATAATGTAATTTAAAATCTCTTAAATTAACGTCATACATTTATATTAATTGTTCGTTATCATGTTATGTTATTAATTAATGAATACTTAATTAATTTCTTAATTTATTTAAATTTAGATTTTAATAGAAATTAAAAATACAATAATTAATCTAAAAGTATATATATATATATATATATTTTATTTACAAATAATGAATATTAAATTTTGTATAAATAGAACACATTTTTATGGAATTTTAATTATATGGTTATAATATAATTTTAATTATAATATATACTTTCATTAATTTGTATTTTTTTTTATCATTTTTTATGTAATTTTATATTTTTATTTTTAGATATTTTATTTAATTAATTGTATTACCATATTCTATATATTGATAGAAGTGGATAAAAGAGCTTGACAGAACAGCAGTGAAAATGATTGAACACTAAAATCCTGTTTGTTTAATTCGCAGGTGCATATATTTGCATTTTCACATAATTGTCAGGAAACTGTTTCAGTCGGTGTTACTGCGAGGCTTGATCTGGTGCGAATCCCGTAATTGTCTCTTTTTATTATTATTTTTGTCTTTTGAATGGCACCTATTGAAATGGTTGCTCAATAACATTGTGGTGAGCAGAGCCTCTGCCAGGACCCTCGGCCAGCGCTTTCAAGCAGCTGTTGTAAAGACTGATGATTCACAAAGCAGTGCTGGCATTGCTGAATATATCTGCATGAAAATAGCACCATAGACACATGTAAACGGCAGAAAACAGTGCGTCATGAAGCTGCTTGAACGTGAGCTTCTGTGCTGTTGTTTAATACCTGCTGTAGCATTGGCTTTATGACGCTTCCTCTTTTTCCTCAAGTTTTCTTCTATCTTTTTGAGGTTTTTGAACAAGACATTCATCTGGGCTCAGGTGCTCTCTCTCTCTTCCAGTCTTCATTCTCTCTCTATTGCAAACTGATAGCATTGGCTTTGTGTTGAGGAGTCTGTCAGAGAAGTGTTTTGCACTGATACTTATGTGTTTTGAGACGTGGTTGGTTTTTGAAGTACTTTGCCAGCCGCTGCTTTGATTTGTACCCTCATGACCGTCGTAATGTGGAAAGGTCAGGCAGAAAAAGCATCTAGGTTTATGGGAATTGCACGTATTGCAGCTATATTTAACATGCTGTCCTAAATAGCAGTGTAAGATGAGGAACGATGGCCCCTCTGACCTTTAATTTTCCTTTAGATGTCACTACATCTCATCTCAGCACATGTATTCAATGCTTTTATTAGTCTTGACCTTTTATCTGAAAGGTTTTGAGGTTAAATTCTAATATATTGTTAATGTATTTTTATTGTTAGATTTGTATAATAACAGATGATTTATTTAAAATAATGATAATATTTAATTTAATTAAGTTGTTTATTTATCAGATAATAATAATAATAATAATAATTAAGTTTAATAAGTATTAAAATGTATTAAATTCATTATAATTACATTAATTAGATTTAAACATCTTTATAATTCATCATAACTTACAGGTTAATTGAGTGGAGTTTGAATTCATAGTTTATAAAGCAAGTCAAGAAGTAAGAAAAATAAATAAATAAATAAATAGAATTAGGCTAATTGAGTGGAATCATTTAATCTAAATTGACAGTTTTTTGATATTATGACATCCCTCCAATTAAATGTAGACCTGTATATACTGTGATTCTGTCATTATTGGATTTATTTGCCCTTATTCAACTAAGTTGTCAGAATTCATGAACTTGCACTGAATATTTGATATATTTTATTGCATCTTTTTAAAATAAATAAATACATTAAATGATTTGCATCAAATATTTGATATATTTTATGCCGTCTTCGAAAAATGAATAAATACATTTGCATAGAATATTTGATATATTTTTGCCATCTTTTTAAAATAAATAAATAAATAAATAAATACAATTTGCATAGAATATTTAAAATAATTTTTGCTATCTTTTTAAAATAAATAAATTAATTAATAAATAAATTTGCATAGAAAATTTGATATATTTTATAACATCTTTTTACATACATTTGCAAAAATGAACCCTGTTCCCAATGCCCATGTTTTACAATTTTGTGTTGTAATACCTAAATTATCAAATGCTTCCATTTGTTTTCTTTAACAGTATATTAGATGATGCATCATTATTTTGTACATGTGCTCTAAATATTAATAGGGAATGCAAACTTCTTCTTAAATGATCATCTGCCTCCATATTACTCTATATTTCAGACAGCGAGTGATGAAAACCAAATTTGTTTACTTGAGTATGAAGGTTGTTTGCATGATAGTATATTTTCATTCACAGACGGCTGAAAGTACATTTGCTGTTTTTTTTTTGCACACTTCACTGGCTTCACTATCATTAGTCTGAGAATCTGAATAATGCAAGAGTTGTAAGAGGAGGTGTCTAATTATGCAGATTGTTCAGATTGCCAATATGAAAGCCCTTTTCATGTCGTGTATCAATGATCCACTTCAAACTGCATCCAGCGTGTCTCTGTTATCATGAAAAGAAGAGGTTGCATCTTATATTTATTCCATTCCTCCTTAGTGGCTTTCAATCCCAGTGAGTTTCTGACAGAAGGGCCTGCGGGAGCGAGTTTTATTGGGTCGGGGTTAGAGAGAAAACATGTTCTCTCCACAGGTGGTGAAGCTAGAGAATGAGAACTGAAGAAAAGTCGTAATCAGCATTGGATGCGTCTGTTCATCTATGTGTTTTGTGTGGATTTGAGGAATGATGTCTGGGTCGTATGTCTGTCTGGTCACCAAAATCCATTAGAAGTCCTTCCAAATCTGAGAAATGAGTATCTTGAGTATGGTCTGTTTTGGGCTGCAGAGGTTGAGCTCAAAAATAGACGCTGAAATAGATTTGTAAGGTTGAGAGGAGGCTTGGAAATGGGGACAGATGGACGGCACGTTCAGTTTGAGATTGGAAAAGTGATGTGGCGTGATTGAGATTGGTTGGTCTTGAAAGAGAAGATGGATTGGAGGTTAATATCAGACTTGTGGATGAGAGATCTTGAAGATCTGACATACTGTATGTAGTCTGAACAGGTCAGTATGTTCTCCTCCTCCTCCTCTTCTCGTGTTGTTGGATGATTTCTAAGGTGTTCTGTGTACCTTCGGACTCCGCGATGGTGTCAAAATGATGGATAGAGACTTCAAATGAGATTTCTTTTGCAACTCATTGCTTGTCCATTTGGAGCGAATCTCTGAGAAGAACCTTAGTTTTGATTTTGGTGTGGCATTTGAGCTATTTTGATTGAGATTGGCCCATCAATGCAATGGCATCTAAAGATTGAATTAAAAAATCTGGGATTTAATCTAATTTAAACCTGAAAAACTAAGAAAATGTTTTGGGTTTGATTTGAATGATTCATTTTGTTTTTGACATGAAATTTAAGTTATTTTGGAGACATTGGCCCATCAATGCAATGCTGTCCAAAGACTGAATTAAAAATCTGGGATTTAAAATCTAATTTAAATCTGAAAATAAAAGAAAATGATTTTGGATTCATTTGATTTGAATGATTCATTTTTGTTTTTGATGGGAAATTTGAGCTATTTTGGGGAGATTGGCACATCAATGCAATGGCGACCAAAGGTGGAACAACAAATTTGTGAACTTCACCTCAATTTAAACATCAATCTCAAATCATGCTGGATAACATGATCAGCAATCAGATTGTTACGCTAATAAATGTTTTATTTGTGATTATTGGGTGAAATTTGGGCTATTTTGGGGAGATTTGTCCATCAATTCAGTGGCATCCAAAGGTCGAAATTCTGGATTCAAAATATATATTTTAAACCTGGGGAAAAAAATAAAATAAAATAATAATAATAAAAAATAAAATAAAATACAATAAAATAAAATAAAATAAAAAAATGAATAATATAAAAAGAAAAGAAAAGGAAAGGAAAGGAAAGGAAAGGAAAGGAAAAAAAAATTAAAATATTCAGTGGCATTCAAAGGTCGAATTGAAATTCTGGATTCAAAATCTAATTTAAACCTGGAAAAAAATAAAATAAAATAAAATGGTTTTAGTTAAGTAAGAGTAAGTAAATAAGTAAGTAAATAAATAATCTAATTTAAATATGAAAATAAAATGTTTTTGGATTTAGTTTAAGAAAGTAAACAAGATATTTCAGATTGACTTATAATGTACATAAGCAAATTTGTGACATTCACTTCAATTAAAAGGCAAAATGGTCTATGGATTCTCAAATCATGTTGGATAACATGATCATGTATTAAATTATTATTCTAATGCATTTTTCATTTGTGATATCACTGGTCAGATTGTTATGCTAATAAAGCAATTATTCATTTAAAAAAAGCATCAAATTAGAATTAGAAAGAAATATGAGAAATAAAAGAAAACACTCTTCACTCAGGCATATGGTAGCACCTTTACCTTTTATCTGTGGCTGATAGTGTCTAAGAGATATTCCGAGCACCAGTAATGATCCATAACAATGTGAAATCCATCTCCATTTGTTGGATCCCTCTCTTTGAAGCTCTCATAAGTCACACACAAATCTGAGCTCATATTTCTGTGCACATCTGTCAGTGTTCAGGAGCCCAGCTGTGGACTCTCACTAATCAAGCAAATCTCATTATGCACAATTAATGAATGAGGCTTTGAACTGATTGGAGCAGGACATTGTGATGAGCCCTTATTTCTATTCTAGGCCAGTCTGGATGCACATATTGAAGTGGATGAAGTGTTTCTGTAAACAGATGACCCTTGTTCCTTAAAAGGCATAAAAGTTTCATGCTCTCAAGTGTAACTTCTGAATTTTTTTTCGTATCTTTTCTTCAGCGGATCAGCAGAAGCTTGTGAAATCCCAGTTCACACACATGCACTTTGCTGCTGTGCTCTTTCAATCATTGACAGCGTTCTCTAGTCATCCAGCGGTCTCTAAGCTTGCTTTCATCACACCACAGTGAGAATAGATTTTCAAGTGGTGTGGTCTATTTGCTTTGAAGGGGGAAAAAAAAAAAAACATCTTCTGGCAACCATCCCAAAATAAAAAAGCAAAAAGGAACAGTCTATTAGTCAACATAGTCTTTATTTATGTGCTTTTTTAAAAAAATCAGTTAAATCATTGATATATCATTGGTTGCACCAAAAGTAAAGTCTGTAATTTGCAAGCAGTCTGAGTTTCAATTCATATCAGGCTGTGATTCGTCCATAGGTGTAAGACCACAGGTAATTACGACCGTGTTAATACTCAAACCAACAGCACAGTTGTGAGTGAAATTGCTTTTATACAACAGTTAAAAAGTTAATATTGAGTATTTTGCATTCTAGACACAATATTGATTCCTGTTCCTGAACGAATTCTTGTTTTTGAACAAATCGATTGAATAAATGATTCAATTACTCATTGTGACTCACTCATTGACAGCCATTTGTCACGACCTACGGGTATAAAAATGTAACTATTGACAGTTTGAGTGAATGATTCAATGACTAACTCATAAGGAGTCACTTGTTGTGTTCCTAAATGAATCAGTGTCTTAAACATCCGTTTGAGTGAATGATTTACTCATAAGGAGTCTTGTTTTGTACCTGAATGAATCAATGTTTTTGAACAAATCATTTGAATGATTGACCTAACAACCCCTCATAAAGACAGACCCTTGTTTCGCTCTTGGATGAATTTGTGGTTTTGGACAAATTGGATGAATGAATGACTCATAATGATCAACTTGTTTTGTTCCTGAATGAATCAGTACTTTTGAACAACCGTTTTAGTCAGTGATTCAATTACTAACTCATACAAAGTCACTTGTTTTGCTGATGAACAGATCATTTGAGTGAATGATTCACTAACTCATTCATAAGGAGTCACTTGTTTTGTACCTGAACGAATTGTTTGAGTGATTTACCTAATAACTCGCTCATAAAGACTGTCAGTTGTTTCGTTCCAGAATGAATGAGTGTTTTTGAACAGTTGTTTCAGTGACTGATTCACTAACTCATAAGGAGCCACTTGTTTCATTCCTGAATAAATGAGTGTTTTTCAACAAATTGGTTGAATGAATGATTCAATGACTCATTGACACCACCTATTGGGATAACAATATAACTTGAGCATGCAGTTGCTTTTTAACCAACAAGTTCATGATGATTTTAGTGCATGCATGAGGGTTAGTCCTCCTCAAGTTTTTCATCACATTAAACATGATCCAATAATGTTTGACAAGCACAAATTGTTGCAATTCTTTTGTAGGCCACTGAGTGCATGCTAGAGTATGTTTACATAGAATATGAAGCTCGTTTATTTCAAAAGATCAATGAAAATGTCTTTTTTCATGATATGATGCCTTAAAGAATGATTGTACTTGTACTCCAAAGAGATCAGCAGCAGCATTTGTGTTAATTGTCCCAGTGGGAGCTGCTTGTGTCATCTGGTGTATGCAGCGCTGATAAGAGCGGTCAGTGATCATATATCACCCCTGCGTCCTTCCTCCATAAATCCTGCTAACGGCTTGCTCATTTGGGTTGATTGCGTACGTCAGCGCTCGTAACTTACCCACAAACAAAGGACAGAGAATGACAAACATGATGCATTTCTTGCACGCTGACACATGCACAGACACACCGCCTGTGATGAAACTGAGCGCTCATTCTGTTCCTCTAAAACACTGGACATTCGGCTTTATGGGCAATGATTTCACATGCATGAATATCAGTCAATACCATATTGAACTTATATATTTGCATTAGTGTGATATGTTTGGGAAACGGGAAAGGACACTGCTTGCACGTGTTATTTCAACGATAAAGGATCTTGTTTGATTTTGTTTGAGAACATGGTGTGCATTTCATTTGGACATTAGATAAGAGCAATAAATTGCAGGTATGCAATCAAACTCTCACATCTCACATGCATATACAGACTTGACAGGGTTTTGTAGTTCACAATTTGATGATTTAAACAGCCTATACAAACAAAATTGGGGATTAGTCCATGTATTTTAGATCTGAGGCCATTTATGTGCTAGTATACCCTACTGGTCAAAAGCTTGGAATAACTAATGTTTTTAAATGTCTCTTCTGCTCACCAAGGCTGCATTTATTTAAAAACAGTAATATTGTAAAATATTTTTACTATTCAAAATAATTGCTTTCTATGTGAAAATTTTGTAAAATGTAATTTATTCCTATTATCAAATCTGAATTTTCAGCATCATTACTCCAGTCTTCAGTGTCACATGATCCTTCAGAAATCATTCTAATATGCTGATTTGCCTTTTTTATTATTGTTGGTGCTCAGTTATTAGTAATAAATGTTCTTATTTTTTCCTCTTATTTATGTATGTATTTATTTATTTATTTATTTTGAAATAAAAATGCATCTTGTATGAATAAAAGTATTAATTTCTTTAAAAAAATAAATCATGCTATTATTATGATTATTATTATTTTTGTTGTTGTTGTTTTAATTAATTTTTTAGCAAAAATATTAAGCAGAGAAAATGTTTTCAGCATCAAATATAGTAAGAAATGTTCCTTGAGCACCAAATCAGCATATTAGAATGACCCTTTTTTGAGTAGTTTACGGTTTTAAAATGCATTGTTTTTCTGATGTGCAAAAACAGACTCTTGAAAGTGTTAAAAGGACTTAAGATTGCGTTTTGCACTAGCTGAACAACTGCTGTGATGTATTTATTAAATTAAATAAGCCTAAAACACAATCACAATCTTGTGTTTATCTAACTGGTGCTTGCTTTATGTTTTCATGCATAGTCTGATATCATATCTGTAGTAAAAACAGTATAACTGTACCCCATCTTGCTCCTTTGCTTTAGTGCTCTTCATCTGTGAGTGTGTGTGTGTGTGTGTGTGTGAGAGAGTGTGTGTGTGTGCGTGAGAGTGTGTGTGTGCGTGAGTGTGTGTGTGTGAGTGAGTGTGTGTGTGTGAGTGTGTGTGTGAGTGAGTGTGTGTGTGAGTGAGTGAGTGAGTGAGTGAGTGAGTGTGAGTGAGGGAGTGAGTGTGTGTGTGAGTGAGTGAGTGAGTGAGTGAGTGAGTGTGAGTGAGGGAGTGTGTGTGTGTGTGTTTGGAGGGTCTGAGCAGATGAGATTGTCTCGACCTCGCCTCCGAAGTGAAAGAGGTTAATAGCTTGTATATTGGCGCATCTCTAAGACACACACGTCGATGTTTACAATCATGTTGCAATCATCTGGAATAAGGAGCAGTGACATTCTGCTGGAGGTCACACACTTTCTTCTCTGCTGAGACTATGTGAAGTATTTCATAAGTTGTCTTTGCATATCAAAGTATTACCTTGAAAAAATAACACTTCTCCATCAGTCTCTGATGATAACGTTAAATGCAGATGCTTCTGATCTCATCTGTTGAATTGTTGTATGAACATTTGATGCATTTGTTTCTGAATTATTGCTAAAACATTCATCTCATGAGCCAAAAGCTCACAGATGATCTGCGTTGATGCGACTGATTATATGTTTGTTTGAGTGATGATGCATGATTGCCTGCATATATTTTTGTACGTCGGTCAGAAGAACGTTTGCATATTTTGAACTTTAAACTTTGTAAAAGTCATGAATTGTTCTTTTGGCACTGGCACACTGAATGTTCTGCTGTGTTTTGATTATAGTGATTATTTTGTATAAAGCTCTTCAGTGCTCCTGTTTAATACACAACTTTGCTTTTAGTGAATTTCTGATATTTTTCACCTGTGGTTATGACACTGGCATTTCCTTCATATAAAATTTTTGAGATGAAATGTTTTTGAGTTTAGTTGATGGAAACTCTTTCCCAGATTGCCTGAAAGAGCTGTTATTGATTTCTTTGGTGAGCGCATCTTCAGATCGACGGAGCCCCTAAAGTCATGGTGACTGTTGTTTGAATCCATCCTGAAGTCTCAGTTTATTCATTCTTTGAAGTGAATGAATAAACTGAATGAATATATGTCAGTATTTATACTAATTATATGACTGCATGTGAATATTATCTTAGCATCTGAGGTTGTTGACAGATCAAGGAAAAGCACACAGATAATGGAGATCATGGAAAGGCAGGAGAAATATAAAACTACTACTACTACTAATTATTATTATAATAATAATAAGTATTTGCATATTTATATATATATACTATAATTTAGTGTTTTCTCTACAAGACAATATATATGTATTTATTTAAACCATCAAAACAATACTTAAATAGCTACCCATATTTCAATAAATAAATTACAGTTACTTAAATAAATAAAAAGCATTTATTTATTTATTTATTTATTTAACAATGTATGAACATCAAAACAATACTAAAATTATTTATTTATTTATTTATTTAAAACATCAAAATAATCAATAATACATTAACTTACTTAATTTCAGTAAATAAATTAGTTACTTAAGTAAATAAATATAATTGTTTATTTATTTATTTATTTAACAACACATGAACAAAACAACAAAACAACTCTAAAAATTACTTTAAGTAAATAAATTGATTAAGTAAATAAATAAAATGATTTTTTTTTTCATTTGAATAACTGTGCATGAACATTAAAACAATACAAAAATAAATAGTTTAATTTATTAATTTGTTTCACTAAATAAATTACAGTTACTAAGTAATAAAGAAATATAAATATAAGTGAATGAATTAATGAACATAAATATAATAATTTCTTTATTCATTTTATTAACAATTGATGAACATCAAAAGAAACAATACTAAAATGAATCACTATATTGATTTATTTCAATTAATAAAATATTATTACTTTAAGCAATTTACTAACACATCATTATTTATTTATTTATTTATTCATTAAAAAAATGAATAAATAAGTGTAATAATTAAAGAAAATAACAGTATTTATTTGTTCATATGAGTGTGTATGAACATCAGACAAACTATATTTGTTTGTTGGTGTTTTTGATTTAAACTGGTCTCCCAATCTTGCCAAGCTGCTGTCACCGGTTCCTCAGTCTGACGGCGACAAAATGCGTAAAACTGCAGTAAACTCAGCCAGCAGGTCAGCCTGACCAGGTCTGAGTGAGCAGCTAACCAGATGAGGCTTTAGAAGAAAAACAGCATGCTTTTCTGATGCTTTTAGGTGATTTTAACTCTTAGCCATAAAGAGCAAACAATCCATGTAAGAAACTAATGGAAGCTAAAAATGTGGCGTTTGATGCACATAAGCGCTCTGCCTCTTTCTGCTCTCCACATGCATCAGACTGAACAGAAGATGATCGTATTACGATTGTTTGTTTTGAGGTGAACTTTACTTACATAAAGTTTAGTGGCGATATCAAATTGAAATGTTTGCATTATGCAGCGTTTGTGTCACTAAAATCATACTCGGTCATCTGCACTGTGTGATGAGTAATTATATAATTCATTTGACTTTTTTATTAAAATGTTTGCTGTGAATGAACTGAGTAAACATTTATGAGCCTGTCAGGCATTGTTCAGCTGTTTTGTAATGGATTTTAGCCTGTGGTAATGTGACTTCTTAATGTCACATCTCTCTTTCTGTGTGTTTACTTATTCCGAGCGAATGCAACAGCCTCAGGAACGTTATTAATGGCAGCTTTGAAATGGATGCGTGCAATTTCACCGTGCTTGTGTTTTCAAAAGCTAATGTTTTTTTAAAGAAAGACAAATATATGGGTTGATATCAGTGACTGAAGCCCATTGGCATTTGGTTTGTGTAGGTAGATATTTTCTTGGGTGACGTCTAGACCAGTCGTGTCAGACTGTGTCTGTAATAATGTTTATACATGACAAACACAAGCTGCGAGGCTTTTAAAGGCTTTCGCTGTCTGTCTGATGCCGCAGATATGAGCTTTATTAAAGATGAGATCTCGCTGAATAACATTCATGTAAATGCAGTGGCTCAGTTGATGGTTTTCTGTTATTAAATGGCTCTCTGGAATACTTGATTCTGATTGGTCAGATCTGACAGTCACATATTTTTAAATAATTACCCATATTTTTGAAACTTTGTATTTTCATCTGAGAAATCAACAAACGTTTCATGATCATATTGTTTCTCACTGCTTTGTATCTCTACAAGAAGATGATAAAATTGCCTGCATGGAGTTATTTTTTGTTTGTTTATTAACTGTGCATAGTATTAAAAGAGATGTATTAATTTATTTCAGTAAACAAATTACAGTTACTTTAAGTAAATAAGTAGATAAATAAATAAAATTAAAGTATTTATTTATCCATTCATTTGTTTAACCATGTATGAACATCAAAACAATACTAAAGAAAGAAATGGCTTAATTAGTTAATTTATTTCAATGAATAAATTATGGTTACTTTAACTTAAGTAAGTAAATAAATACATATAAATAAATAAGTTAAATAAATCATATAAGTAACGGTGTATGAACATCAAAACAATACAAAAATAATGTAATTTAAATATAAATATAACTATAAATGAATGAATGAATAGATTTAGCATTATTTCTTTATTCATTTAAGTAACAATGTGTGAACATCAAAATAATACTAAAATAAATTACTGTATTAATTAATTTCAATAAGTAAAATATGATTACTTTAAGTAATTAAGTAACAAATTAAGTAACAAAAATCATTGTTTATTCATTTATTAAAAACAAATGAATAAATCAATTTAATAATTAACTAATAAAATTAACAGTATTTATTTCATATAAGTATGTATGAACATCAAACAATATTAACATGAATACATTTAATTTAATTTAAAAATTATGGTTAAGTGAATGAAATTAAAAAAAGCAAGAATGAATGAATGAATGAATGCATGCATGCATACGTACATATTATTTGAGCAGCAAAGCATAATTGAAATGCTTGGTTTAGTGTGTTTATATCTGTCTGTGTTGGGTGTTTTCTTCAGGGTGTTGGGACGGACCCTCATACGGCTCTGACGCTGCCGTCTGATGCCAAACTGGCCAAAGAGAAGAAGAAGAGCTCGATGGCCGGCCTGTCGGAGGAGGAGGAGCTGTCCATCAGGATAGGTAGAGCAGGAGTTCACTCAGGCAAGCTCTTCTTCACCAACCCACAGTCTGCTCTCTCACAGCTGCACTGATGGCTCTCTCTGGGCTCCTTCTGTTTCACAGTCACCTTCCTGGCTCTTTCTGTAATGGACATTATTTCTTTTTTTTGTTCTGTCTTGAAACCTAGTGTCTTACCTACTCAAAAACAATTTTAGGCATTACTGGCACTTGTGATGTAAAGTTTATATCAAATTATAGACACACAATTAGAAGTTTGTAATGTTTTTGAAATAGTTCAATACTTCTGCTCACCGAGGCGGCATTTATTTGATCAAAAATACAGTAAAAATTGTTAAATATTATTAGAATTTAAAATAAGTGTTTTCGGTGTGAATCTATGTTAAACTGTAATTTATTTCTGTGATCAAAGCTGAGTTTTCAGCATCATTACTGCAGTCTTCAGTGTCACATGATCTTCAGAAATCATTCTAATATGCTGATTTGCTGCTCAAGAAACATTTCTGATTATT
>JAFVLL020011987.1:0-19359 GCA_021397915.2 Tor tambroides
GCACTGTACACTCCTCCCTCACTATCTGTTATTGGCTCTCAGGCCATCCCCCTTGAATGTGCCATCCCAGCCCCCTAAGTTCCTCAGCTCCTCACTTTAATGCTGACTGGAGTCCTGAGCCGGGAAGCAGCAGCTGTGTGTGAGTGAGTAGAGCTGTAGAATAACATTGATTTGGCTAAGGGAGATGTTAACTTTATTATAAATTAGAATGGTCTGGAATTATACTTTTATAAAAGTGACTTTGTTGTCTGAATAGTGATCAATATTTTCCATGGCTGTTTACTGTTTAATTACTGTGGTGAGGTTAATATAGGCTAACACTAGTATAAAGTTATAACTGTGAAACTTTGTGATGACAGTTATCATTTTCTCCTTTTTGTGACTTTTATGATTACTGTAAATGGTAATTTACTAAGCACCTGGTTATGGTGGTACTTTCATTAATTTCTGACTCTAAAACAGCAGTTTCATACTTTTTAGTATTTCTTTTTTTAACCACAGAGTAGGCACATGTGCATAGGTTTTGAATATCTGTTGGGAACTGTAGATGTCTTTTGATGTATTAGAATGCTGTCCAGAGGTGCTTAGCACATCTGACTCTACATAAAAGGAAATAGGAAACCTCACACACAGTCATGCTCCAGGTTTTGCTCCTTCTGGCAGCTCTTATTGAGTGTCCACCCTGTCATGCCCACAGTATGGGCTCTGCTCCCCTCATTATTCAGTATCACGTCTGGGAAGAACAGCCCTCAGGGACAAGGGTGGGTCGCCTCCTGGATGACCTACGTGAAGGTGGGGAAACAGGATCACTGGAAAACTTCCGGGTCGTGCCGCATGGGCATACTCTACCAGTCACAGTTGATTCAAGGGATGGTACCGTGTCAACACTAGGCAGGCTGGACCGAGAAGAGTTATGCTGGGGAGCAGAATTTTGTGAACTGGCCTTCAGTGTTCTCTACAGAAAGGGTGGTGCTATGCATTTCCTGTCAGTTCGTGTGGAGGTAATGGATCAAAATGACCACAGCCCAGTCTTTCCCAGCTTAGTGCAGGAGGTGGAGATCTCTGAGACAGCCTCATTGAGAATGCGCATCCCTCTGGACCGAGCAGTAGATCCAGATGCGGGACCAAATGGCCTGCAGACCTACTCCCTGTCTTCCAACCAGCACTTTGCTTTGGATATCCGTACTTCTGGAGGGGCCAAGCAGGCTGAATTGTTGGTCATCAAAGAACTGGACAGGGAGTTGCAGCCAACTTTAGAACTGGTTCTAACAGCCTGGGACAAAGGGAACCCACCAAAATCAGGCAGCACAAAAGTTATAGTCACAATTCTCGATTCCAACGACAATAGTCCTGTATTTGAGGAGGCCCCCGCAGTTATCGAACTAGCAGAGGACACTGTTCGTGGGACGATCGTGATTAATCTCCGTGCTACAGACCCTGATCAAGGTGCGAATGGGGAGGTTGAGTACTCTCTCAGTAAACACGTCCCACTGGAAGTGCAAAGACTATTCAGCATCCATCGCAAAACAGGTGCTGTGACTTTACAAGGCCCTTTAGATTTTGAAGAAAAGAATGTGTATGAAGTAGACATCCAAGCTCGAGATCTGGGGCCCAATGCTATCCCGTCTCACCATAAGCTGCAGGTCAAATTGCGAGATGTCAACGATAACGCTCCCCGGATACATATAACATGGACTCCACCAGACTCCCCTGTTGCAACCATCTCTGAAGGAGCACCAAATGAAACTTTCCTCGCTCTTGTGATGGTCTCTGATGCTGATTCTGGGGCAAATGGGCAGGTACAAGTGCACATTCTAAGTGGATCTGGCCCCTTCAGACTCAAACAGATCCATGGAGACAATTACATGATTGTAACCAATGATACACTGGATCGTGAGAGACAAATGGAATATAACCTCACTCTTCTAGCTCAGGACCATGGTGATCCTTCTCTATCCTGTATTAAGCACCTGACTGTCCATGTTTTGGATGAAAATGATAACGCACCGATGTTTGCCAAAAATCACTACCGGAGTGTTCTCGAAGAGAACAACACACCTGGGTTACATTTCTTGACTGTGGAGGCACATGATGTTGACCTGGACCACAGTGGAAGGGTATCATTCTCCATTAGAGAATCGAATGAACTGGGGACACCAACAGCATTTTTCTCAGTCCACCCCAGCAGTGGGGCTGTTACTGTCCAACAATCATTAGACTATGAGGAAACCCACTCCTACTCATTTATTGTGGAGGCTGTAGATCAAGGATACCCACCAATGACCAGTAGTGCAACAGTGCTGGTTGAGATACAGGATGTTAATGACAATTATCCCGTAATCCATGAGCCACTACCCAAGAAGGGAATTGCATTGCTAAGTGTCCCAGTGAATGTGGAAAAAGGGGAGGTTGTGACTGAACTTGGGAATAAAGCTCTGGAGGATAACTTCTACAAACCAAGAAATTACTCTTCCCTCAACAAACCCGAAGGTATTCTGGCCACCACCATTCGGGCCAGTGATCCAGATTCTGGTCTCAATGGAAGACTCAGTTTTGGAATAACAGATGGCAAGCCTTCTGATCTATTTTTTCTGGACAAAATTACTGGGCAGCTCTATGTTAACACAACCAATGCCACAGAATTGATCGGCAGAACTTTTAAACTGGGCATTGCAGTATCTGACATGGGAACACCTACGCTAACCACAAGAATCACTTTGGAAGTGACCTTCATCAACTTTCGTGACCACCTAAAGAACTTGTCTCACGATAACCAGGCCCAGTACAGTTTTACAATGCTTTTGGCCATCTGCCTTGGATCAACCTGCCTGGTATTATTCCTAGCCATTGCTTTGGCCAAGACTTTCTGTCATCCTGACAAACGGGACAACCGTGCTTATAATTGTAGACAAGCTGAGTCAACCTACACCCGTCACCCACGACGGCCACAGAAGCACATTCACAAGACTGACATCCAGTTGGTACCAGTGCTTCGGGGTCGTAAAGAAACTCCACAAGAAGATGAAGCTGAGGCGTTGTCATGTACATCACCTTTAGTGGAAAGGCCGCATCCACATGGCCAGTTTACACTTACACCAACCCTTGCTCGCATAGCTCAAAATCAAGCGCGTACAGAAATGGATGAGAACCCGCCACTCACTCAGAGCAAGATACTCAGAAATCCTGGGAGCATAGAGTGGAATGGAGCACTTCCTTTTAACCCAGGAACTCTATCTCGAACCCTGCAAAAGACCAGACATTCTTCCTCCTCGTCTCTCACAAACTCACAGACCAGCACACTCAGACGAAACAAAAATGAAGAGGTCAAGCTTACTACCACGGACCTCTCAGAAACTATGGCTTCAGTTCCCAGTAATCAGGCCACCTTACGGAGACCAAAGACCACAGAAAGAAGAGGAAAGATGGAAGAGTCAGACCACAGGCAGATCCTGAGGAACCTTGTTCGACTCTCTATGGCAGCCTTTGCAGAGAACGGGTCTATTGAACTGTCCTCTGCCTCACCCGAGGTGCAAGTAAGAGATTTTTTTATTACAATCTTAACATTTCAGATATTCAAATTACTTTGAAAGTTAATGACTTTGATTTCAAGGTATCCCAGTTCATAACAGCTCAAGTGCATGATAACTTTCCCACTCTGCAGTTGTACTGCAGCACTGGCCCATATCTATAGCAGCCTAAGGGGACAGTTGACAGATGATGAAGACACTGAAGTGTACTGAGAATCACATCAGTGTCACACAGTAACTTAAGCCTTTAATATGCCTCAGGAGAAAATTCTGCCGATCCTCAATGTTATCGCATTACAGAGTCATACTGAACGTGGGAAGAAAAAGCAGATTCATTGCATGGTTCTATGAGGGGGAAGGTACTCAAACACAGTAATATAATACTTCTCAGGCATGCATGGGCTGCTGGTTGTCAGCAACAAATTGCTGGTACTGATCTGATTCTCATTAAATAAAGTGAGAATATCAGCTTTTCATCAGCTTGTATTTCAAAGCCCAAAAGCCCAAAAGTGCTGTGCTAGTCAAACTGTGTATCCTCTGGATCTGGGTCCACCCAGATGCTTACCTCTACCAAAACGATTAGCAGAACAAAAGGTCCTGGCATGGGTTTGAGTCCTCACGTGAAAACTGCAGCCAGTCAGGAAGAGCGTGGATCCTGACCCCCGCCCTCTTCTCTTTTCCTCCTCTCCAGTCCACCCTCCCTTACTCACTTGGCCCAGTTGGCAAATTAGACCTATGGTGACTGCAGAGGAAAGGGGCCGAAATGTCACCGGTGCCTGTCCTCACAGCCAAGGCTGGGTTTCTTATGTGCATCCTGGAAGGAAATAGCCTCTAGAAGAACAGACCCTGTGTAGAAACAGCTTCCTGTCTCCCCCTCAGCCTTTCTACAGCTTTAACTCCACAACCCAATTTCTCATCCCAGGATGCTCTGTGTGACTGTAATAGATTAAAATTATATATTGAATTATGAAATTATGACATTTTGGAACAAACTGCCTGCAAGTTGTATGTAGTGGTTCAGGCATCTTGTAGAATTTCTGTTATTTTGAAACATGATTAAGTGTGAATTCATAATCAGGAGATTTTTATTATATATACACTCTTAAAAATGAAGGTTCCAAAAGGGTGTTTTTGCAGTGATGCCATAGAAGAACCATTTTCGGTTCCCCAAAGAACCTTTCAGTGAACAGTTCCTAAAAGAACCATTTTTAAGAACATTTTAAAAATCTAAAGACTATAAAGAACCTTTTCTGCATTTGAAAGGTTCCATGGATGCTCAAGGTTCTTCATAGAACCATTGATGCCAATAAAGAACCTTTATTTTTAAGAGTGATTAAAGTGATAAATTCTCTTATATGAAAGGTTATTAATTTTGGATCATTTTAATCCTACAGCAGGTGTCTCAGCTCCTGTCTCTGTTGCATCAAGGGCAACTTCAGCCTCGACCAAATTTTCGTGGCAACAAGTATTCCCACAGAACTGGCCGGTAAACATTTTTTTATCCTCTTTTGATTTTATTTATACAAGCTCTTGACTAAACAGACAACAAATGTAGTCCTGTATATTCATTTCTATACTAACACACAGAACAAAAAGCAATACCACAATAACCTCACAATCACAATAACAATCTTAGAAGTTGGTCATTATTTTATCAGGTAGATTTCTGGTAAAAAAGGAAGTATCTGTCAGTCAGTGAGTACAGAATGAAGCGTATCATAGCTATGATCAGTCTTACACACAGATTGGTATCAGGCAGAATGCAATACTGTTTCTATAAATTTAACTTTTGTTCATTTAGAATCAAAAAGAGAAAGCATAGATTGTGACTCATCTGTGCAAGACAGGGCTTGTTTAAACCAAAGACAGTGAAGTCACACTTCCTTCAGTTGTGTGTTGTATTGTTTTAGTTTAAGTGCTGAGATCATTTTAGCTTACAGTAAAATCCCAGTTTTGAGAACACTGTTAAACTGATATTAAGGATAATCACATAGGTATTTCCCCTGATGTACCCTTACAAAAAGGTATTGTGCCGGCACTATGGTACAGTGATGGTGCCCAGTTACTTGGTACTTCAATATAGCTTGATACTTAATGTCATATTTATGGTATTGAAATGCTACTACAATAAATACTGCAGTATTTCATTATGGTTTTGTCTAAACCATGTTATCCTTATATCATTGTACTTTTCTTCAAGAGTAGTTAAAGTGTTTAAAAATGAAAAATTTTAATTGAATTAATTCTATTTAATACAATTTGAATTTTTTCAATGCTCCACGGCATAAAATTGCCTAATGTACAGTTCATTTGTCAGTACTCCCACATTTCACATATGCTTCAGTTTGCATTACATTGCTTTCTCTTTTACTTATTTTACTTACATTTTACTTATGTTGTAACTTATTTTATCATTCAGAGCTCTGTGACATTGGCACATGTTCTAAAATATTCTCACTGCTTTACTGTTTTCGTTGTGTATTGTAGGTCTGGGGTTCAGGATGCTGATTGGCTGAGCACTAAAGACAGTGGTCATGGAGAGAGTGAAATGGGTGATATGGACTGGGACTCACCTGTGGATCCCATATATGAAGAAGGGCTCAATAATCTGCTGACTTCTGGTAAATGTCCATACTTTTAAAAGCAATTATTCTGATTTGAGTCCACTATTATGTTAAATTAAAGGGGTAGTTCACCCAAAAATAAAAATTCTCCCATCATTTACTGGGAAGATATTTTTAATATTCTCTCATAATTTTTGTCCATCCTTTGAAAGTCCATGCAAGCAAAACTTTCACACATCAGAAATTTCCTAAAGACATTGCAAACGAGGAAATGATGACAAAACTTTTATTTTTGGGTGAACTATCAATTTAAGTCATGCCACACAAGCAAAAGTGCTGTTGTACTGAATATCAAGCATGCAACAAACAGTGAAATGTCTCACTGCTATTGAACTAAATATCAGTCCCCTTTGTAAAGCTGCAAAACTGGAGGAATTTGAATGAAATTAGAGGACCAGAACTAACTGTGTAAGGTTAAGGTGATATGAATTGGTTTCCTGATTTTGCGTACAGCACAGGATTTGCTATTTTTGTAGGTGATTTCCAGATATCTCACTTTTATCCTGTTTTCCACTTTTTTCTACATACAGCCTAGCAAGTCAACAAATAAGACAGAAAAAAGCATAATTATGTAGATTTAGTTTTAATATTTAAATTGACATTGTTATTCATTTTCCAAACACTAAACTCATACTCTGGAAACATTAGTGGTTAAAGTCTGTTGATCCGGGCGTACTAATATGTATTAAGATTTTTGCTGCTGTGTTTCCTTTGTCTATGTATAGAGTAAATGTTTGTGTGCAGTTCCTTCCATCTATTGTTCTGAGATTCAGCACGCTGTAAATTAACAGGGACCTTTTTTGTTCTCTTGAATGAAAGGTCTAGTTTGTTTTCTGTTTTATCTCTCTGATCTCTAAGCAGTTTTAGCTCAATCTTTATGTCAGTGTTGATTTCCACCAAATCAAAGTTACACAGTGAATCATCTCTCTCTGAGATATTCCACTCTTGTTCCAAAACAATGAATCTATTTGAAGTTAAAAATGTAGATAAACAATTCAAATATTTCAAATATAAAAATTTAGGTCATAAGTAATCTAAAAGTAATCCAAAAGAATACATTACCTAAAATGAGTAATCTAAATGACATTACTGACTACAATTTTCATCATGTAATTTGTAATCAGTAACAGATTACAATTTGTAAGTAATCCACCTAAGCACTGGATACTGATTATTTCTTAAATGGCGTGTTTGACTTTGCGTAGCTACACACTTGTACACTCTGTATTAATATAATTTTAATATCAGTATTTTTAAAAGAATCCATACCAAATATGTAGCTTGTGAATACTGCTATCAATACTACAGTATAGATATGCCCAAGAAGTCAACAAGGCTTTGGAACATTTTGGAACTTTTGGAGGTGTGTGCTTGTGTGGTTTGGTTGAGTCAGTATTGCACAGATATTCATCTGGTTATGGTGTTAGTCATGCTACTGAAGACAGACGGTTTTTAGTTTACTATCAGGGGTTTTCTTTCTGAAGCGTTCAGGTACATATTCCCTCTCTTCTCCCTGAGTCATCTCAGTTTTAACCACTTCCTCAAAGCTCTGAATGATGGCAACGCTTTCAGCAGATTCAAGAGTGATCCTTAAGTCACACCTGCTCACACGAATATTCACATGTCCTTGGGCTCTTCACGTCATGCCATAACTCTTATCGTTAACACTTCAGCACAATGCGGATGATGTGTATGTGTTATGCATACCCTAGGGACAGAGAAGGTGAGAGTGTGTGAAATGTGTTTGCGTGTGTGTGTGTAAGTATAAGACATTGTTCTGTCTCTACACTCTTCCTTTGAAGACCACACTGCCCTCAGGCTCCTGCTTCTCTACTGCATTCTTCTCACATTTAATTTTCAAGGGCTGGAGGTGACACATGTGCACTTTGGTGTATTATGTGTGATTTAAATGAATAACAATGGTTTACATTATTTACATTAGTTAGGTGCTTGATTAATAATGGTGTTTGTTAATCACTATTACTTTTCCTTGTGTTCATCATGCTTAGGTTTATTAATCTTGAGTGTGTAAATCATTTTGCACCATTTGTGCTGCTGACATGAATGAGGCATTAAGGGTATGCTATCACTTTTCCAAGCGGTCAGACTTACTAGAAGGTGATACTTTGTCAGGCAATGAAATGTCTTAGAGTTTAGGCCTGTTCTATAACTATAATGATAACAATAACTATAAAGTTTTAATAATTGTTCTAAGTCTATGAGAATAGAGTCCACGCCACAGCTTTAACAATGACTTTCGATAACTTTCAGAACAATTTATTTCAGCTGATGAACTATGAAAGCTAGGAGAGCCAATCAAAATCCACATGACTTTAACAAACTTGAGCATTTAAAGTGGCAGATGAAAAAACACAGCACATGCTTAGAATAAACAGAACGTTATCATGTGTTGGTTTGAATGCTGATATAGTCATTGTTGTAGTTATCATTCTTGGTGTGAACAGGCCTTTAAGGTGCAAAATTTTACAGATAAAAGAGATTCATCTATTGTCAATAGTGTAGGACGTATGAAGCCGTGCTGCTCAAACAGAAGTCACTTTCAAACCAAAATTGTGAAAACAGGGTGGGGAAATTTTTCACCCTCATCCAAAATTCCTGATCACATGGATTCCTGTGGTCACATTTACAATTTTCTGGCAATTTTTTTCAGGGTGAAATCCAGTCATTTCAATGGGAATGTATGTACTCTCTAAAGATTTCCCCATGTAGATTTCACAACCCTGCTGGAAAAACAACAACAACAACAACAACAAAAAAAACAATAGACACCATCACAAAATTTGTAATGGTTTTACTGGTCATAATGGGACTTGTATTGGTTTTAATGGAAACTGTTTTGGATCCTGTTGGCCTCTGCTGGTAATTGGTCACCTTTTGTTGGTGGCTTGTTAAAACCACTAAATCCTAATGGAATATGTCCCAAAACACACTAGAGAAAACCATTTTTTAATGGTTTTAATGGTTAAAGTTGATGGTTTGTAATGTTATTTGTAGTGGAAACCATTAGAATTTCTGTGATGGTTTCTATAGTTTTTTCAGCAGGGAAGAGATTTGATGTGTTGACCAACAAAGACCTGCTTGGTTTGAAAGATCGTTGAACCAGACTGAAGCAACCATATAACAACATGCTAAAAGCCTTTCTGAACACCTTAGCAAATGAATATGAATGCCCTAGCAACTATTCAGAACAGCGTATTGTGATTGTGAGTTATAGTCTAGTTTTCTGAGTTTGAACTGATCTGAAGGACTGTTTGCTTGTTTGAGAAAGTGTGGCAGCAACATTGGCTAAATGTAAGCGAATGTTACACACATGTCGCTACAATGTGTTGAGGTCTGCCGGTGGTTGTTTGGATGTGGTCGGATTCCTTTATGGCATTTTTACCATGTCTGTGAGTTAATGGGTTTAACTGCCTTAGAGGAATTACCGATGCCACCATTTCCTCCATCATTAATTGAGATGCTGTAAGAAGGAGATCTGTGGAATAAAAGTAAGAAAGATGGGGTGTGATGGGGCATATAATTATTAACAAATAATAATGCAAAGCGGTGAATTTAGAGATAGGCCGGATTTGAAAGGGCTGTGGAGAGAGGAAGTCATGAAAATGAGGTTTGGAGGTTCTGACTGAGCTCTCTGATGTGGCCAGTGTGGGTTCGTTTGATCAGCGCTAGCTAGATTTAATAAACTTTACTCACACACTCTCTCCAAAAGCTCCTGTACAAGCTGAGCCCTTTTGTTTCTCCTTCATCTTTTTAATTAAGACCTTGAAATCTCTGATCCACAGACAAGAAAAAACACATAAGGCTATAAAGCTGTGTCAGATTCGTGGAGGTTGTCTGTCATGCCTCACTATGTTTGAGTACTCATGTGTGGTTGTGTCAGAGCTTCAGGGTCTCTCTGTGTTTTGTACTATCCACCATCACATTGTGGCTCATTCAAAAACAAATATTTCTGCTTTAGCCACTCCAGCAAACTGAGACTGAGCTTGTGTTATGTTCAGCTCGTGAGTGAAGTAGCCTGCAGAGAAGACCAAAAATGCATAGCAAAGTAAAAACAATGCTAAATACAAATAATAAAATGCCACTAATCATATAAAGATGTTATATGGAGATATATTTATTGTATATATGCATGTGTTTGTGCTGATGATTAGACTATAGACTCTTCTACAGTGAATCCAGTTACCAGCCTAAACACAAAGGTTCAAAAAGGGGGTTTTTGCAGGGATGCAGTGAACAGTTCTTAAAAAGCTATTTTTCTCCTTAATGTGAAGAACATTTTAAAAATTTCTAACTGTTTGTGCAATGGAAAGGTTCCATGGATGTTAAAGGTTCTTCATGGAAACATGCCTTTATTTTTAAGAGCTGTACAAAGAGTACGCTTCACACACAAACACGGATAATATGTGAAAAAAAATCAAGTTATAACAGAATTTAACCTTATTCACTTAAGTATTTCTGGAATTTTTCTGGCTTAATGAAGGTAATTTCCTTTTTTATTGTTGCACCGTATCGCTTCCTTTGCCCTAAAAATCTATTGCTAAGGGTGTCATTTTAGGACATGCTGTGTTATACTGGCAATAGTCATCTGTGTTAAAACTCAGCAGATGTCTATGAAATGTCATGCGAAGGAAATGCGTGTTTACTGAATTAAAGATAAATGCACACCTCCTCTCGGTATTTCCTGTCATCCTGTTTTTCATCTACACAAACTCAAAAAAGTAAACAAGTGAAGATTCAGACATATATATATATACACACACACACACACACACACACATTTGCAAATGCTTATTTACATATTTTACATAGTTTTACATATAATTTTACATAATTATTTCCTCTTTTTGTGTAGATGATGTGTTCTCAGACATTCCCGATCCAGCATGGATGGCTCGTCTTTCTCTTCCTCTGACAACTGACTACCATGAAAATCTGTTTATCCCGGATGGGCCACCCTCACCTGATACCCACTGTCCCACGGCTGGTCCTGATGATTCCACTTCCTTCTCTACGTTTGGTAAAACCCCAGAGAAGGCCCTGCTGGGCGGCAGAGCTCTGATTTCGGAAGTGAGCTCCCTGTTTGAGATGCTGTTGACACAGAAAGCCGATGCCCAGTCGTGTCCACCTGCTGACGTGCTCTACAAACTTTCAGCAGCTTATAGACGTTCCCTCGGCTTAGACACTCCTGCAAATGGAGGCGCTGCCCACACACGTCAACAAGGGCAAACTCCCATATTGCAGTATGCCAACCCTATGCCATAACAGCAAAGAATGTTTAATTTCAGGTGCCATATCGTTTTGGGTTCCATACAAGCCTCAGGAACACTAGAGTGACATTGGTCAAAACATCTTATAACCACCTTTTTTTTCAACCAGGGTCTGGCTGGAACAGGCTATGCCCATAAAAACAAGAACTTTTGATATTTTTTATAATAACGAAAAAGGACACAAAACTTCATATTGGCAGTGCATTATAAGACTGAATATTTTTTGTGATCTGTTCTTGTCCTTTTGCAAGAAGGTAAATTATTGCGCTCTGTGAACTGCTGCAGTTCATGCAGTGCATATTAGGAGAAATGAGTCCGTCTCCTCTTTAGGAAGTAGCTGTTTATATCCTCTGAAGCACAAACAACTTCTAAACAAGTCTTTTCTCTGAGAAGAAACCTCTGCTACAGTCATCCACAACCTGCAGGATTTCCTTTGCTAGGTCTGACAGCGCCCACTGTTGGCTGGTTATTTTATTTTTTATGCTGGTTCTCTAACGTAAATGTTTTGTAATAGTTGGGGATGTAATAGCCAAAGAATTTAGAAGTAAGCCTAACACTGTATATGCAAGACTTGGTCATCGTAGGTAAGGACTGCAAAGCACTGACGACAAAATTCAGTTATGCTCTGAATGTACCTTTTGTTTTTCTTTTTTCTTTGAATGCTGTAAGTTATTGATATCAAAACAGATGTATATTTTTTTCAGTGTCATTTTGTATATGTGTAGTGCTGCTTTAGTAATCATAATTGACTTCACGTTTTCTTTTTGTAAACTATATAAGTGAAATAAACAATTTCAAAAACAATTTATACTGTTTATTTTGAAGGTTATGAATTCAAAACTGCCTCAGTAAAGTTTAGCCATGTTGATAAACCTTAGAAATTCATATATGATACATCACACACGCCAGTACTCCAAAAAGTTGATAAAGTAACACTCAAAATGGTTTTTCATCTTTTGCCAAAGTGGATGTAAATATTAACGGCACATCTTGGCCATATCTATATATATTTTAATTAAAGTTGCATTCAAAAAGCAGCTTAAAAATCTGAGGGACCATGTTTGAACAGGCTTTAGGCTGATAGTACTCAGTGCCAGTAATGTGTGATAAAAGGTTCCAAGTCAACAGACGGACGACGATCCCCCTGCATGGTCTTCATTTCTTCCAAAACTTTGTCCTGTTTTCCTGGCAATGGCTGTTATTGTCCAACTCACAGGAGATATTAAGGGACTGTTCTCTGTAAAGCTCCTATCAAACACACTGCATTGCAAATAGACATCCTGAAAGGATCAAGTGCATATTCAATTAATAAATAAAAACCATAAATAAAAACAAATTTAAACTTTATTGGAATCTATTTCACATTTGTTGTTATTGTCCACAAAAGGATAAAAAAAGAAGTCATGGGACACTAACAAAGTTCACCAGCCTACAATCAAAGCTTGAAAGGTAAACAGGAGGGGGGGGGGAAAAAGAGCGAGCTCGAATCAAACCTCATCTGCCAAAATCTGTCTTAGCAATAACTGACAAAATAGAAGTTACTGATTTCAAAGTTGGGTATACTGTATGCGTCTGAGGAATTCATCACTACAATGATGTATATGACAGTGAATGCATATCTATGTATACACATGCACAATTTATTACTGAGACATATCTGCTGTGAGAAAATGATCACATCCCGTTTCACATCTCTCTTGAAGGTTCTCCATTTCTATTACAGGCTGTAGAATTTGAGACTTCTGTCCATGCCAGTGGAAGCCAGGAACTGAGCATGTTCACCAAAAGCCACACCAGTCACGAGACCAGAGTGATCTACAAGAGAAAGGAAGAGAGATTAAAACATAAGAATGCATAACAGAAGAAAAGTCAGTTTGATAGCTCAGAACAGAACATTCTTGACAAAAAAAACAAAACAAAAAAAGACTGCAAACCTCACTCAGCTTAAAAGTACACATAGAATGGCATTTCACTTCACGTAAAACATTACTAAAAATATTTTTTGGCTTAATTTACCAGAGAAGTTGAGGACCTCAGACCACTGTTTGCAGATATAAACTCTTATGTCTGATCCAGCAACAGCCAGGTATGTTCCACTCTGGTCGAACACCAAAGACTTCACCTACAGGAGGAAGGCAGAAAATATTAGCCAAGCTTTCAGTAAATGTAGTAAAACTTTTTTTTTTAAAAAACAGATGAAGAACAAATGGCAGTCATATCTGAGGCCTATGCAAGAAGACCTCATAATTGTTGTCCAAAGTGATTGTCTTGAAGTTCTTCAGCTTCCTCAAATCCCACAGCTTGAGTGAACTGTCCTGAGCACCTACAGGTCAAACAAAAACAGGTAGAAACAGAGTTTAAAAGACAATTTACATGAAGTGAAGTTGATTTAATTGCAATACCACTTTTGGAAAAGAACTAAATTTGAACTGAATTGAGCTGAGCTGAATGACAACACTATTGCCTTCTGTAGAACTGCTTTACTTTTGCAACATTAGCAGTTATTTTTCTGTTTATTACGATATAAATAAATGTGGTTTGACTTGAGAAATCCAGTAGAACACATTCCCTTTCCTCCCAAGTCAGGGTCATGTGACTTACCAGTGGCCAGATAGTATCCATTCTCAGAGAAGGCGATGGCCGTCACAGGACCTGAATGTCCGGGGAAGTTGGCTACATTGGTCCGTTCCTTCAGATCCCAGATCTTAATCTGAGAATCTGCCGTGCCAGTGCCGAAAATCAGACCGTCAGGATGGAACTGAGCACAGGTCAGAGCTGAAGGGAAAGAAGGAGGCCTTTACATTTTCCACATGTGAGCATAAATGAGCAAATTTAAGGGCTGTGCAATGTAGCTAACAAAATAAAAAGGCCAAAATATTTTCATTCAAGCAGCAGCATTTCATCCAAAAGCCATTTTTGCATTATATTACAGTAAAACTCTAGTTAAAAGTTAGACGTTTTCCATTAAATAAATCTGAACTGAGCACATGGAAGTTGGAACTAGTCTACTGGGCTACTGGACCAAAAATAGTTTCTCTGTATTTATAGGCTGTGTTGGCGATACACATAGAAAACACATTAAAATAATCATGACATTACGGACCAAGAAATGATAATTATACTGTTTTTTCCTATGATATTACATTATTGTTCTGTTCTCTTGTTTGTTTTATGGTTGTATACATTTTTTCCTGTTAAAAACTCCAGTTCCATTAACGATTTTCATACTTTTTAAGAAAAAGTAAATGCTATTTGTGACCCTTGCTGGCAAAATAAGTCGGAATGCGTAAATTTTCAAAATTAGTTCTTTTTATTTTCACATTCTCCATTAAAATACCTTCAAAATGATATATGACTTGTTGGAATCGGACACAAAAAAAAAAAAAAAAAAAAGACTGAGCTACAGCCGTTTGAAGGCAACAGAGGCAGCAGATCTGATTTCGAGAAAAATCAAGTTAAAGATTCCAAAGCAAAATCACCAAGCAACGTTGCATATTTTCCTCCAATTCTTTTCTTAATAATAATTACTATATTATTAATCACAATAAAAAAAAAAAAATTATTTGTAAAATAAGAACCAAGATGAAAATAAATAGTAGTTTAATCAAGAGCAGCGAGTGATTCCGTCTTTTCTTTTAATGTATGATTAGACAGATCTATATTAAGACCTACTGTAATGCATGGATCAAATATGTTACACATCAGATTTTCCCCCAACCATTAACTAAACGTTCATGCAAGACATAACAGATTATGATTGTGTGAATCTCGCCAAGACGTATTTCGGAATAATGTACTTTGTAAGGGAGATTGTGGGCTCGCGGAAAGGCATGTCTTATGCACGCGTTTTGCAAATGTCAGTCAGCGCGATCATTTTGTTTTCATCAGCATGGGTTTAAAAATCATATTTCATTGGTTTGGACTCATGTCATGGAGAAATCGATATGAATATTCACAAAGCTGGAATGCTGCGCTTTGCAACAATAGACCTACAACTTGTGGCGAGAAGCAGCAGCAGTCGTCCAGGAGCGATCAGAGAAAAAGGTACTCCTCTCAGAAAATGTACAAATAAAGATCATTTTAGATGTTTAATTATTATTTGCAGCATCGGAATCGCTAGAAGACGGCTTAATGAACTCATTTTTGTGAAAACCTCAAATTCGACCAAAACGGACATTTTTCACTTCTATTGCCTGTAGCTAAAAATTAGTCTGTGCGCATTCTGACTCATTTTGCCAGCACAGGTCACATTTTTCATTGCCCTCACAAAGACTTAGAACATTGGTCTCAAACTCAATTCCTGGAGGGCCACAGCTCTGCACAGTTTAGGGAAAGGGGAAAGGACGTGACGTGTGGCCAAGTATGGTGACCCATACTTGGAATTTGTGCTCTGCATTTAACTCATCCAAGTGCACACACACAGCAGTGAACATACACCTGGAGCAGTGGGGATTCGGTGCCTTGCCCAAGGGTCTCACCTCAGTCGTAGTATTGAGGGTGGAGAGAGTGCTGGTTATTCACTCTCCCCACCTACAATCCCTGCCGGACCTGAGACTCGAACCCAAGACCTTTGGGTTACAAGTCCGACTCTCTATCCATTAGGCCACAACTGCCCCCTTAGCTCCAACCCTAATCAAACACACCTGATTCAGCTAATTAAGGTCTTCAGGATCACTAGAAACTTCCAAGCAGGTGTGATTTGGAGCTGGTTGGAGCGAAACTCTGCAGAGCTGTGGCCCTCTAGGAATTGAGTTTGAGACCACTGACTTAGAACCAACATATCAGAAATTCAACACAAATACAAGATAGGGCTGGGCGATTTATCTCATGCAATATGCATGCGCATCTCGTCAGTAAAACCGGCTCCTTGATTAGCGGTAAATCCCCATCACCTGTTTTCAAATGGAGCGGCATTTAATACACGGAGCCGTAGTTCACTGAGAAGCTACGCAATATCGCGTTCATTATCGAAGGCGATTCATCTGCGATAATGAACGCGATATTGCGTAGCTTCTCAGTGAACTACGGCTCCGTGTATTAAATGCCGCTCCATTTGAAAACAGGTGATGGGGATTTACCGCTAATCAAGGAGCCGGTTTTACTGACGAGATGCGCATGTATTAGGGCTGGGCGATTTATCTCATGCAATATGCAAGATATATTTTAGAATACGCTGAGAACTACAATTGAAACTAAACATCAGTTACAGCTAGTTTTCAGTTCCCAAGCTTATAGATAATGCAGAAAATATTTATAATGCCATAAATTTATAATGAATATATTCTTAACATCTGATACACTGCCTAGCCTTAGCTGACAGAGAGGAATGCTTACCACATCCAGCAGTCTCATCGGTCACTTTAGTCAGGACACGTCCAGTTTGGATATCCGAGAAGGCCCAGTACTACAACACACATATTTTAATGCATTACACTCAGATAGAATAGAAAAGATAGAAAACTATTGACAGGTAGAAAACTGCTTCAAAGAAACAAAGGTTTTGGAAGGTTCTTTTCACAAAAGCAGTGAAACTGCAAACCACAAAACAACTATCTATCTATCTAGAGAGCAAAATATAATTTAGTAACATGATGTTTATGCGTTGCTTAAGTGTTACTGTTCCTCAACCATCAGCCTGTGCATTACCTGGTCCTCAGATGAGCTCAGTAAGTAGTCTCCGGTAGCGTGCAGAGAGAGCCCCGTAACACTGGCCTCGTGGGCCCTGATCACCTGCACGCAGTTGCCCCCTGTAACCGACCACACACGGATAGTGCTGTCTGGAGACGCTGAGAACACCACCGACTGACAGAGAACATGTGAAGAGAGATGTGAGAACTGAAGACAAACCAGAAATGAGTTTATGAATGAAGAGCGAGAGCAATGGCCTACCTGAGCAGGGTGGTAGATGACAGATGAGACCTTTTTGGTGTGCCCTTTGAGTGTGGCAACAATCTGCTCCTCCCGACGGTCAAACACCACCACGTTCTTATCCGCACCACCTGGGGACCGCATGTGTGGGGGAAATTTTATTATTACTTGCTTTACTCTACTAAAGAGTGTTCTTTAGACTCTGTGTTCATCAGTATGCTTGAGTTATTCTGATGTGCTAAAAGAACAGGAAATGCATGAAATGCGTGTGTAGCTGAGAGCGAGACAAGAAGTGTTATTTTTTGAGACCCTACATGCTCGCTTCTAAGATGATGATTTGCATTAAATACTTATAAACGCATCTAAGGGACATTAGATACCTTAAATGGACAAATATATTGAATATGCATTATGATTGGATGAGACAGAAGCATCCTGAGCCAACATGAATGACTGTATAACTGTAGACCATTTTCTTGCAAGAAAATTAATCTTCAAAAGACTTTTGTCTCATACCTTCATTTAAATGGAAAATTGCCATAACAGCATGTCAAAAAAAAAAAAAAAAAAAAAAAAAATTGTGGCAGTGTTTATGCGAGTCTTTTTTTGGGAGTGAACAAAGTGCCATCAACATTGACTAACACTAGGGATAGTAAGTGTATCTTACTATCTGATATCTGACCACAAGAGCTCACAGGAGACACTTGTTCAAAATATACGAATCTGATTACTTGTGATCAAATTGTGTTTGTGTAACCGTATTGTGATGGTACCGGTGAGGACTTTGTTGGTGTCTGTTGGGCAGAGATCCAGAGAGAGAATTCCTGGTACACTGGCACTGTGAAGACCCTGTTAAGCAGGAAGAGAGAGAGAAAGGGGAAAAAAAAAAAAAGGTTCATTTGAGATGAGTTGTGTTCCAAACACTGCCTTAAACAGAAGCTGCCTGCTATCTACGTAGGATGGTAAATGACACTGAAGATCATGACTGACTGACTCAAAACACCAAGCTAACAAGATATTGTAATATGAATAAAAATGCACAGAACACACAAACATTGGATTAAGAGAGATATTACTATTTAAGAGTTAACAATTTAATTGATATTAGTGATGCTCGTATTGATTGTTTAACCATTATCAAAGTATTTTGACTGATTAGTACTATCAGTCAAAGAGTTTAAAAGGTATTTTAAGCAATTTTTTGTTTGCTGAATGGATAAAGGAAAATACGATATACAAATTTGTTAGCTCACAGGGGTGTGTTGACATGAGCAACAAAAGCCTACAGACATATTTCATAAGCAGTAAATGCAACACAATGGCAAGTGGCAATATTGGATAAACGGTTATCAGAGAGTGAATCTGTGAATGTATGAATGGATTCAAATTCTGAACAGATTACAGCCTAGAAAATATGCAAAGAGCACTCCCCTTATCACAAAAAAGCTCAGGTTTAAGAGATTAAGGATAACGATGAATCAATTAATTGATCGTTAATTTAAACAATGATTGATCAATTGTAAATTGGCATCCCTCAAATGCATAATGGAAAACTCTTATTGGCTACTCACAGCATGCGACGCCACTTGGCGGTACTTGCTGAGATCTTCTGCTCTGACCAGCTCCTCCGGCACAGTCTTTCCTCTCTGAAAAACAAAGTCATAAAAGGCTAAGTACATTTACGAAGGTACACAATGCTACACACAGTGACAAAAAAAAAAAAAAAAGCACAAAGCAGCACTGCAAATCAAATCTTCACCTTCTTTCTCTCGGTGGTTAAGACGGTGGCCTTGTCTTGGAGCTGTAAAAAAAAAAAATCAGTTTCATTAGCTTTGAAAATGTGATCTCACATGCAATGAAATCATTGCTGAACATTCAACCATGTGGTACTTGTGTTTCAACGCACCTTCTGTATGATCTCTGGAGTCATTCCAACCTGCTCACTGATCTCCATGGCCTCACCGCCAGCACCCTAAGAGATCAAAAAGATATTTAAAAAAAAAAATAATAATATAATAATATATATATATATATATATATATATATATATAT